>QLOM01003355.1:0-17899 GCA_003313785.1 Termitomyces sp. MG148 | reverse complement strand
ATGCAATTCTTGGAAATTTGGATGTGGTCATGAACTGGATCAATTTTCTCCCTGTGAGTGATTTACCACAGAATGAACTTCACAATCAAAGCTGAACTCATGTAGCCAGTCATTAATGATGCCTTCATCATATGGCGTGCATTGGTAATTTTTCAAAAGCATTGGGTATTGTGTCTTTCTATAATGCTCTGCATTTGTACATTTGGTGTGTCACATTCATTATAAATATTCCATACAAGCTAAGAACACATATAGTTTATACAATTGTGTTTCTGTCAATTTTCTCAAATCCTAGTGTCCACATGGCTGCTATTCAATCAAACAGTGCAACTTTTTTCTTATTGCAGGTTGTAGCTATTGTTTTGTCATTCTTGACTATCACTACTGCAACATTTTTCATTGGCTGGACATTATAGTATAGTCATTTTTCAATCATTTGCCTGATAGCTGATGAACTCCTTGAATAACAGGAAACACATGAAATTCTTACAAACAAATCTTGATAGCCAACAGTGCCAGTCATTTAAATTGTGGCATATTCTATACCTCTTGGCAGATGCAGGAGCTCTGTATGCTACCATCCAGGTGTGTTCAAAAAGTTGATTAGTTTATCTAAGATTTTGATACATGGGATTCCAGCTTTTGATTATTATAATGACTGTTTCAATCAGTTCCAATCAAGTTGCTGCAAGCTTTGTCTTTGATGTGGTTGATAATTTTTATCTTTCCATCTCAGTATGGACTATTTTTTTCTATTGCTTATAAGATGCTTAACTTCTACAGACCATCTATCCAGCATTGACAATTGCCCTCATTCATGGACCATTTTCAATTGCAGGTATACATAAAACTGTACAATCACTTCAAATATCTTTGCTGATTGTTTGATTGGACATCATTCCATAAGACACCCTTTACTTGAGTATACTAGACCTGATTTTTCTTGGAAACTTGTCATTCTAACACATATTGCATTGGTTAATCTTTTCAGCCAAGCTTGTCAAACTTCCACCAGATAGACACTGGCATTTAACATTATATGGTACTCAGATCTGATAACTGGACTCACAGTGGATCCATAGCATACTGGCACTAGATTTACAGTAGTATTTAACTTTACTAGACTTTTGAATAAGTTATTTATAATATTGCTAAACATATTGCTGGTTCCTGGCAATCAAAGAAAATTTTCATGGTTGAAAGACATATAGAGACCTCAAGTACTTATGTGCATCCAGACAGACAAGGAAAACAAGGCTGGCCAGATTATCAAAAGGGGTAAGTAAGATGTTTTGCAAAGTTGCTGTGGTCCATCATCAATCATCTATGAGTCAAGAGAATAATGACCTAGATCAGGAGAAACCAGACTAAACACAAGCTGCACAGATCAAGAGTTGCATTTCATACTAGCATTGGTGTCCGACTGTTGGACAATGTGATTGTGCACTACAGACATATCATAATTGCTTTGTCCTTGATGGACAGAGATACCTTTTCTATGGACTTTGTAAGGGGAACACTTGACATCTGTGGAACTCCCTCCACAGAGTCGGCAATGCAAGAGGCAAGCGAGAGTCAAGTGAGCACAGAGGCGGGCAGGGGTTAGGCAAGAAGCAAGCAAGGCTAACAGAGAGTTGGACGGTGCTAGATAAGCTTACAGTTAGTTCAGTGGATAGGCCAGAAGAACACTGCTATTGTTCAGCCTGGATATTCTATCCCACAGGCTGCCTATATATACTACATTAGTGGCTGTGCTATTACTAATACTGTTTACTAATCAGGCCCTGGTATGTAAGGAAGTATGACTAACAATAATTGATGCTGAGTAAGGTCCGGGCATATGACTCATCAAGGCTAACTACTACAAGACGGAAGGGGAAAGGGTGGGCCGAGCAGCCAGTCGGATCTGCTAGGAATAGGCATATTGTCGGACTAAGCTTGGAATAGGGTTGGACATGGTCCGGAGACCGGTCCCCTGACAGACTTGTAGTATATAATGTTGGTAGCTCAAGTAAGCGCACCACAGACTCTTTCATCCATCTCGTCATCACATACCCCTATACCCATTGTTCTTCTCATCATATATTATCACAATGGCCCCTAACATGGTCCTGACACAACTGCTATTATTATGGTATGCATACATACATTACCAGCACTCTTAGTCAATTGTATATTGAGCTGAGGGTGAGTCAATATTCCTATACAATCACTTAGACATGTACTGACATAGCTACTGGATAGATTAAGGACTCACTTACCTGTCAGGTAGCTATAGTCAATTGTATATTGAGCTGAGGATTAAGGACTCACTTACCTGTCAGTTTAGCACCAAGTTCTAACATATAATGGACTTGTTAATAGTTCAAACCCTCAGTCACTTCTAACAGACAGAGGGCAAGTATGCTAAAATACCTAACTTCATATGCACTGACTAATACTATTGATCAATACTTGGGGAAGTGGCCATTGCCATTCCAGCATGGCATGTACTCAGATGAGGGATGGACACGTGAATGTTTTGTTTAATTAGCAATTTAATTATTTTTTTTAGAATTTTATCTATTATTTATTCCACAATTTAATTCATAAATTATAATTTAACTTATTGCTCATTGGTGTCTAGTCACATGGCTCGCATCTCAGTGTGTAGTCACATAGTATCAGCAAGTCATTGTTGGAGTCATGTGATGTCTTCCAGCTTCTTCATTATATCTGCACATGGGCTGTGTTCCCTGCAGAAATACAGCATGGCATTGGATGTGTTACTAGTGGTGAAATTCAAAAGTTTAGTAATTTTCTTTTTTTGGAAAATTTCATATTTTTTCTTGTGTGCTTCCCAGTCTTCAATAACGTGATGGTGCATTAGTGAATTTCCATTTTGAAAAATGGCCTCTTTAGCACCACAAGTTTTTTCCTTTCTGTGCAGACCTCTTCTGGGGCTTTCAATCTTGTGTGATATTTATCTATACTTTTGGTTGTATATATTTTAGTATTTAAACAATATATCTTTTACTTTGCTTTGACCGTTTAAGCATTTCTTATACTTAATGCCTTATCCCTTCTTGACTACCTCCCCACTGTCTAACTTTGTCTTCATGTCATCCTTACCTGCACCCATCCTTTTCTGGTGCCCTCACACATCTCAGTCTTTGGCTGGTAGTATACAAACGTGCTCTCTCACTGAACTGGGGCTCAGATTTGTTTCTGAGCAATACTTTGATGTATTGATGGAGGCCCAAGTACCAAATCTTCTATTCTGGTACACTTTTTCTGTGCTTTGGTACCCTTGGGCAACACTGACACAATGTATTAGTTCCTATGTCCATCATGATCTGTTGGCAACTCACCTCACCCTCAAAGGATTTGATTTGTCCAACTGCCTCACTGCCACTTTCCATGCCAATCCCTAGTCCCCAAAAGACCATATAGACAAAGCGTTTACTTATGCTTATTCCAGGGAAGCTTGCCACTGGGAAGCTCAAAATATTGTTGTGCAACATTCTGTTGTCAGAAGAGTGACCACAAAACATTGTTTCAATTGGCAATCCAAAGTCATTGTAAGTTGTTCTCTTTATAGCCAACTTCCACTATTTATTCATGACCTATCACAGTGCAGTTATGTTACTCACAACACCGCTGTTGATGCCATTTGCATTTTGTTTATATAAGTAGATACCATTGTAGTTGTACATTTTTGTATGCCATATATTTCCGGATGTCATTTACTTAGGATTATACTACATTAACACTAATATGTTGTATTATATATTCTTACTAAAGCTCATTTACCTATTCGACATGCCAATTTCACTTTTGTCACTCAGTATCTGACGCAAGTATAAGGCATGCCAAGTTCATGTGGGAGGGGATAACCCCACTAGTAAACAAACAAACTATGTTTAAACGAATGGAGGATGGCGGTAGAGCACTACAGGAATAAAGCAACAGATGTATTGTGCTTAAAATTCTACTTAAAGCTAGTTCACCATCATCCAACATGGGCCCTAATAGTGGACCAGCCAATAGCGGTAAACACTAAACACAGACAAAAAAGTTGAAGACAAAACTCTTCCTAGAATTGTGGAAGTCTAAGATGTGGAGTAAGCACAAAATTGGCCCTGGAATAGCAAAATTGCTCTGCATAGCTAAGGATTTCAATGTTTGAGCCAAGGGCCTCACAGGCCTGTAAGAAATTAATCTTTGTCTCCTAGTATATATTGGAGAGAGCAATGCAAGCAGTGAATATGAGTGTAGTCTGGATCCTTGGTTGTGAGGTATGCTGCTGTTTCTAACGCAGTATAAAGTAAGTCTTACATCACCCAGTCTTTGGTAAAAGAACTTTATTTGACCTGTAGTACTATGTAAGTCTTATATTCTACAGATCAAATGTAAATAAGGGTGAATAAAGAAACAAGACAGAACTGATGTACCCTCAGTCTTTGGTAAAGGAATTGAAGGTTATTATGGAATCATGCCACATCAGGAGATCCAACAGTTGATTAATGAGAAGTGCTGAACAAAACAACGGCGTTGGGTGTCAGAGGGCCTCTCATTTTTGGAACTTCCTTTTTTGGAACCCCAGAGTTCTCTGGGAGTTTTTGGAGATCTCCAGGACGCTCCCATGCCTTCCAGAAAGTACTGCATAGTTGTTGTCATGCCTCCGCCACCCACACTGATGCACTGCGCCGCAGCAGAGGAATCCTTAGAATTGTTCTCTTTGAATTTCCCTCTGCCAGGTGATTAGTTACATTTTCTGTTGTACTGTACTGTTCTAATAAACTTCGGATTTCCCTCTGCTAGTTGTGTGACTTAGCCGCAACCTCCAGAGGTTGCCTTTACAGCAGAACAAGTCTCTTAATCCTAGTCCGGAAGCCTCCTATAGCCGCCAAACTCCTTCCAGCTCCTATCTGTTGCTTCTCCACTGGGCTTAAGCACTGACAATTATCTATGTCTCAGCTGGCCACTTCAGAAGCTCTCTCGGATGCTATGGCCTCCGGCAAGGAAACCTGGACCTGTCAGGGGACTTCCTTTTCTGGCCATCCCGGAGATCTCTGGGACCCTCCGGACTTCCTTTTCCGGCCATTTCCTTTTCGGGCCATCCCGGAGGTCTCCGGGACGCTCCCTTGCCGTCGTCGGACTTCTCCAAGATGTTGTACAGTCGTTCTCACGCCCCCGCCCCCGCACTGATGCGCCCCGCCGTGGCAGAGGAATCCTTAGACTTGTTCTCTTTGGATTTCCCTCTGCCAGGTGATTAGTTACTTCCCTGTAATATGTACTGTCTCTAATACACTTCGGATTTCCCTCTGCCAGTTGTGTGACTTAGCCGCAACCTCCGGAGGTCGCCCTTACAGGACCCACCTGCTCCATCTAGAAACACAGGTGCAACTTACACAAGCCTCCCTCACTCAACACACTGCCAAACTCACCCACCTCTGCCAAACCACCAAAACCATCTCTGATTCCCTCCACATGCTCCTCAAATGCCTTGCTCCAGTGGCAGCCAACTCTCTGCCACCTACCCTGCTAGTGCAATGCTCTTGCACCATGCAATCCCCTCTCCCAACGCAGGAGCACTCTAATATCCCACAAAACAAGCTGAAGATTGCATGGGTTCTATCCTATATGAAGTTGGGATGGGCGGCCACTTATGCAATGAGGGTTTTCCAATGCCCCAGTGGCATCAGAAGCTTTGTGGACTGGGCTGAGTTCAAACAGGAGTTCTAGGACAAATTCTTTTCCTAGAACTCAGCCAAAACTGCTGCATTGGTCCTGCAAGACAGGGAGCAGTATGGCCAAGAGAAGCAATCCCTGGATGAGTACATCAACTCATTCTGTGCATTGGTAGAGCAGGCTGAGTACTCCAACGGCCTGCAGCTGTGCCTCACTTTTTGGAAAAGGCTCCATCTGGTCCTGATAGAGCACATCAACAACCTTGTGGAAGGATGCCTAGCGGACAATCAGGTTTTGTCATGGTATTGGGTAGCTTGGGAGCAGTGGCAGCTCATGGAACTCAAATGGGAGCTCCACAAGATCACCACTCCTGCCTCCTCTTAGCGCTTCCCCACTCCACTCCTCTGTCAACCAATTGCTCTGCCCCCAGGAGCGCTGTCAGCAGCGCCTCCAGCACCCCTGGTACTGCCTCCAGGCGCCTCCATGAATGTGGATACTTCCTGGCAACACGTGCTTCTCCCGCTCTCATGCCAACGCTGCAGTGCACCGGGCCACTTTGCCTGCCACTGCCTCTGGGGTCTTGAGGTCCAATATCTGTCCCTGGAAGAGCAGAAGGAGCTGCTCCTGCAACTCCTGGCTGCCTGCAACGTGGCCAAGATCCCTTCTCCAAACGCCCCTGCCCTGGAGAGCATGCATAAGGCCCCTCTTGTTGCCAAAGTCAGAGGAGTCACAGGAGGATTTTTAGGGACGCAATGGGTGAAAAGTACGCCCTTGTTGCCTAGTGCTAACAGGTTCACATGTCTGTTGGTAGAAGAAATCAATAGTTGATGACTCAGTCCCTCCAACCATAAGTGTAAGGGCGACCTCCGGAGGTTGCGGTTAAGTCACGCAACTGGCAGAGGGAAATCCGAAGTGTATTAGAGACAGTACATATTACAGGGAAGTAACTAATCACCTGGCAGAGGGAAATCTGAAGAGAACAAGTCTAAGGATTCCTCTGCCACGGCGTGGCGCATCAGTACGGGGGCAGGGGCATGAGAACAACTGTACAACATCTCGGAGAAGTCCAACAACTGCAAGGGAGCATCCCGGAGATCTCTGGGATGGCCAGAAAAGGAAATGGCTGGAAAAGGAAGTCCGGGGGGTCCCAGAGATCTCCAGGATGGCCGGAAAAGGAAGTCCCCTGACATCACCCCTCCCTTAGAGTGCGGCATCTCGACGCACCGGGTAGAACAAGTTGCGGACCGCGCGGTCCACCGGGGAGACGGGGTAGATGCCCCGGATTGTGCAAGGAGCCTCGGGGTGACTACGGTGGAAGTTCTTCACCAGAGCGGGCACATGGACGTTTTCGGCAGGTTCCCAGGAGATGTCTTCGATACTGTAGCCCTTCCACTTGACCTTGTATTGCAGCTTGTGCTGGAATAGACGGCTGTCGAGGATCTTCTCCACTTTGTACTCTGGGCGGTTGTTGACAATGACCAGAGGTGGCGGAGGCAAAGCACGTCGACCTGGAATAGGGTTGTCCGGGGTGGGCAAAAGCTTGACCACGTTGAAGACCGGTGATAGGGACAGCCCGGCACTGAGGGCGGAAAAAGCAAAAGTATCCCAAATGAGGCCGCCGCCCTTCAGCGGGACCGACAGGACCCAAAGACGGGATAGGTTGGGAACGGACCGAAAAACGGTACGGAACGAACCCGGCGGTACCCACCGCGGAACCCCAGAAAGGAACAGAAGAATGGAATGACGGAAGAATGGGGACGGAAAGCGGATAGCGGAGAAGGAAAGCAGGATCCGCTAAGAGGCAACGGAGGTACCTTAGTCGGACGGGATACTACAAAACTGTACAATATGCTCGGAATAAATCATCTCTTTCACCTCGAGACATAGTCCAGCGTCCACGATACAGAGTTCAAAAGACATTCCGAACTAGTCCGTTGCGTCCTGCGTATCCTACAGCGTTTCCGTTACCGATTCCGACAGCGTCCTCTCTCTTACCGCGCTTCTACCGACCCGTCGTCTACCGAGAAAACATAACATTCCGATAAACCGCTAGAGGTTTCCGCCAAAAGGTTTCCGTCCTACCGACAGCTACTTCCGTTGCACGCTCAGACGGTCGACAAAGAGCAATCAGGTGGTTATCCTCAAAAGACTCTTCGCTGACTATCAGTCACCCCTACAGCACGCTAATAATATCTGACTTAACAAAAGTCTACATTCTGCTTATAGGAAGTTAGTGACGTTATCACCGGATGGAGGCGCCGCATGCTGGTGGGCAGCTGGAGCCTGTAGGCCAACGGTCCTACCTGGCGCTCAACCACATATGGCCCCAGTTGTTGGTGTGAGAGCTTTTGGGATGGCCTAGTGGTTGCGATGTCGGAGGCGTCCAGGTAGACTCGGTCTTGTACTGGGGGGTCGGCAAGCGTCCTCGGTCGTAATAGCGGGCCATGTCGTCCTTGGCCTTGGTCAGGGCCACCTCTGCCTCCTCCTGTGCCTTCCGCATATGGTCAACAAACTCATTGACCGTCTCGTTCTCCGATTGTCGTGCATGCGGTTCGAAGCCCATCCGGGGGTGCCTGCCGGTGTCCAGAAAGAATGGGGAGTGCTGCGTGGAGGCGTGGACGTGGTTATTGTACTGGAACTGGGCCTCTGGGAGGAGTTTGTCCCAGTCGTCCTGCCGCTTGTTGCAGAAGAGCCAGAGGTACTGTTCCAGTTCCTGGTTGACGCGTTCGGTCTGGCCGTCGGACTGCGGGTGGTAGGCGGTGGAAGTGTGGAGCTTGACGTGCAGGAGACAATAGAGCTCCCAGGTGAAGTCTGCCACAAACTGGGGGCCCCGGTTGGAGATGTAGGCATCGGAGAGGCCGTGAAGCTTCCAGACGTTCTTCCGGTACAGGTTGGCTGCGCCCATTGCTGAGCAGGTCGTGTGCGTTGGAATGAAATGAGCTTGCTTTCCATACAGGTCGACCACAACCATCACTGCGTCATATCCGTGCGCATCCGGAAGTTCCATGATGAAGTCGACGGAGGCCACACTCCAGCGTGCCGCAGGTGTAGGGAGGGATTGCAGATGGCCTGTCGGAGGGCGCTGGTGTGGTTTTGTCCGGAGGCAGAGGTCGCAGGTGCTGGTGTAGGAGCCGATGTAGCGGGACATCTGGGGCCACCAGTAGTTCCACAAGACCAGCTCCAGCGTCTTCCACCTACCAGGGTGCCCCGCGACACGGGAGTCGTGGTGCTGCTCAACAATGCGCCGACGGAGCTCTGGGTTGTTGAGCACATATATCCGCCCGCGGAAGGTGAGGAGGCCATCCTGCAGGCCCCACTTGTCTGTGCGTACCGACTTTGCACCGGAGGGGTGCCCCAAATGTAGCGCTAGCATGGCCTTGGCAACCAAGTCTTCCTGTAGACCTTCCCGGTTTCCCCGGCATATGTCCTGGAGAATGTTGACCTCGTCTCCCTGTACAGCTACCCCTTCCAAGGCACGAATAGCAAACAGCTGCAGGCGGAGGAGGGTGATGTTATCGTTATCTTCTGCACCGGAGCCGTGGTCCGTGCGCCTGGAGAGGGCGTCGGGCTTCCCCATGCTCTGGCCTAGCTTGTGGTGCAGCGTGAAGTCAAAGTTGGCAAGGTACAAAGACCACCGGGCCTGGCAACGGTTCAGCTTCTTGGCCGTCCAGAAGTGTTCCAGGTTCTTGTGGTCAGTCCAGACTTCAAACTTGTGGCAGGCCCCCTCGAGAAAGTGGCGCCACTCCTCCAGCGACCGGATGATTGCGAGCATCTCCTTGTCGTGGATCTCGTAATTTTGTTCCACGGCGTTGAGGCTCTTGGAGTAGAAGGCAATGGAGTGCCACTTACCATCCTCCGGAGACTGCTGGGATAGAACTGCACTGGTTGCAAAGTCGGAACTGTTGGCCTCGACGTGGAAGGGTCGGTCGTCATCTGGGAAGAGCAGAACGGGCTTGGACGTGATGGCAGACTTGAGGGCGTTGAAGGCCTGCTGCTCCACATCGCCCCAGGTCCAAGGAACATCCTTCCCGATGAGGTCAAAGAGGGGACGCACGTAGTAGGAGAAGTCCTGGATGAAGCGCCGGTAGAAGTTCGTGAACTCCAGGAAGGCTTGTACTTCCTTCTTGCTTCGGGGCTCCGGCCACTGCATCACGCCAGCCACCTTCACCGGGTCCATCTCCGCCATGCCATGGGAGATGATAAGTCCAAGATACTCAACGCGCGTCTGCTCGAACTCGCACTTCTCCAGCTTGAGGTACAACTGGTGCTGGCAAAGACGGTCCAGGACGATCCGTGTGATCCGACGATGCTCTTCTAGCATCTTGGTATAGATGAGGATGTCGTCGAGATACACACAGACCACTCCGTCCGTGATCAGGTCCCAGAAAATGTCGTTCATCATGGTCTGGAAGGTGGCGGGGCTATTGGTGAGTCCGAAGAACATCACTAGAGGTTCGAACAGCCCGCGGTTGGTCTGAAACGCGGCCTTCCACTCATCTCCCTCCTGGATGCGCACGTTGTTGTAGCCCACTGGACGTCCAACTTTGTGAAGTAACGCGCACCCCGGAGGTTGTTGATCAGTTCCGAGATGAGAGAGAGTGGGTAGCGGTTCTTGACAGTCATTGCGTTGAGTACCCAATAGTCTTGGACCAACTGGAGGGAGCCATCCTTCTTCTTGATGAAAAACACCGGAGAGGCCATCGGAGACTTTGAGGGGTGGATTCGTCCTGACTCCAGATTCTCCCAGAGGAATGCGTCAAGCTCATCCTGCTCCTTGGGTGCGAGTGGGTAAACCTTGCAGTTGGCCGGCTTTGAGTCTGGCAGGAGCTCAATGGCATGATCCCACTGCTTGGGCTCCGGGAAGGAGTCGAACGAGGCCTTAGAGAAAACATCCTCAAAGTTGTGCAAATGGTCGGAGACCACATCCCAGAACGTCTGGGGCTGGGCGTTGGCTGCAAAGGCCTGGGCCAGTCATTGAGAAGTGGTTTGGCTGGCCTGGATCTCCTCTGCCACTGGCAGGGGTCGTAGCGTGGTGGCGTAGATGCGGTCTCCTACCTTGATGGCTTTGTCTGGAAGCTCCGGGTCCTGCACGGGTAGGAACTCTCCTTCACGTCCCTCCTCCTGACTAGGGTTTCTGCCGCTGTGCCTGTTGTCCTTGTAGAGGGCCTCCCTACAAGAGAACGCCAGAGGTGGGGGATCCAGCAGGTCAAGATCAGCAAAGGGGAGGTAACCTACGCGGCACACCCTGATAGCTGCGTGTTCCCGCATAGTGGTGCGCCGCTCCTTCTTCACTTCTTCTGCGCAGGTCGCGCAGCGCCGGGGGCACCGGCTCATGCTTACCTCCCCAGTAGCCTAGTCGATTTCCGGGTTGTGCTCCCGGAGTCACGGGAATCCCAGGATCATGTCCTGTTTATTGATGCTCATGACGGCAAAGGTAGTGCGCTCTGCATGGGACTGGTAGCGAAGAACAAGGTCCACCACAGACTTGATGGACCCTGCTTCGTTGCAGGTACCGTCAACGTTGTATACCGGGATCGGGGCAAGCAGGGGTTGAGTGGTGAGCTGATGCCGTTCTATGTAGCTGGTGTCCACGAAGAGCCCAGTGGCTCCGGAGTCTAGGAGGGCTGACACACTCCGGGTCTGCTGCGTGTTGGTGGTCTTGATTTCCACGTTCATCCGGAGGGAGTTGGGCGACGGAGTGGAGGCAATTACGTAGCGGCGGGGGAGGCGGCGCTCCCAGGCAGGGAGGCGTGTTCGAGCAGGCGTCGGAGAGGGCTGAGGGGGTTTGTTGGGTACGACAGGGGTAGTGCTTACAGTTGGAGAGCTATTGGCAAAGACTGTATTGATTTCTTCTACTGACAAACATGCAAACCTATTAGCACTAAGCGGCAGGGGCGTACTGGTCACCCGCCACGCCCCTGAAAACCCTCACTCTGCTTCTCCGGGACGGGGGTATCCGGAGAGGGCACTCCAGCAATGTCCCAGGCCACTAGAAGCTGCAGGAGTAGCTCCTCTTGCTCCTCCGGGGAGAGGTAGCGCACTTCCAGACCCCTGGGGCAGTGACGTGCAAAATGGCCCTGCGCGCCACAGCGTCGGCATGAGAGGGAGAGCAGGGCGCGCTGTCGGGAGGCATCCACATCCATCGGCACGCTTGGAGGTAGTGCCGGAATTGTTGGGGGTGCGACTGTTGCCATGGGCAGTGCCAGGATTGGGAACCTGCGGAGGAGCATCGCAGGGGGTCACGTCGGAGGTGCAGGATGCGCAGGCTTGCGGAGGTCGCGCTTGAGCTCCATGAGCTGCCATTGCTCCCGGGCCACCCGGTACCATGCCAGGACCTGGTCGTCAGCTGGTCGACCCTCCACAAGGTTGTCGATGTGCTCCATCAGGGTCAGATGAAGCCCTTCCCGAAAGGTAAGGCAGAGTTGCAGGCCATTGGGGTACTCGGCCTGCTTGACCAATGCGCGGAACAAGTCAATGTACTTGTCCAGCGAGCGTTTCCCTTGGCTGTACTGCTCCCTATCCCTCAGGATCAGCGTGGCGCTTTTGGTGGGGTTCCGGGGAAAGAACTCGTCCCAGAACTCTTGTTCGAACTCGGCCCAGTCCGTAAAGCTCGTGACGCCTCCAGGGCGTCGGAAAACCCTCAGCGCGTAGGTGGCCGCTTGTCCCAACTTCATGTAGGACAAGACCCACGCAATTTTCAGCTCATCAGATATGAAATCGTCGCCACAGAGCTGGAGATAGGTGGCGCACAACTGGAGGAAGTGTTTCCTGGACGCGCGGTCGCCGTTGTAGACGTCAGGGGTCGCTGGGCACGGGATGTTGGAGCGCTTTCGTGCCAGGATGGGGGATTGCACAGCACGTGGGCGCTGCACCGGCAGAGTAGGCGGCGGGGGGTTAGGTGCCGCCAGGGCAAGGCGTTCAAGGAGGGTACGGAGAGAGTCGGAGATGGTGTCGGTGGTTTGTCGGAGGTGGGTGAGTTCGGCAGAGTGCTGGGTAAGGGAGGCTTGGGTGAGTTGCACCTGCGTTTCTAGGTGGAGCAGGTGGGTCCAGGCTTCCTCGCCGGAGGTGGCAGTGTCCGGGAGCGCTTCTGGAGCGGCGGGCTGAGACATAGACAAAGCAGTGCTTAAAACCGGTGGAGGAGCAACAAATAGGAGCCAAGAGGTGTTTGGCGGCTATAGGGGGCTACCAGACCGAGATTAGAAGATTTGTTCTGCTGTAAGGGTGACCTCTGGAGGTTGTGGTTAAGTCATGCAACTGGCAGAGGGAAATCCGAAGTGTATTAGAGACAGTACATATTGAAAGGAAGTAACTAATCACCTGGCAGAGGGAAATCCGAAGAGAACAAGTCTAAGGATTCCTCTGCCACGGCATGGCACATCAGTATGGGGGCGGAGGCATGAGAACAACTGTACAACATCTCAGAGAAGTCCGACGACTGCAAGGGAGCATCCCGGAGATCTCTGGGATGGCCAGAAAAGGAAATGGCCAAAAAAAGAAGTCCGGGGGGTCCCAGAGATCTCTGGGATGGCCAGAAAAGGAAGTCCCCTGACAATAAGCACTATTCCCGACGTACTCAATGGCTCTCCCAAGCCCTCCTCAACCTCTCCCCAGGCATGCACTCCTGCCTGGGAACGCCGCCTCCCCCGCCACTATGTCATAGCATCCACTCCATTGCTAAACTTGCTCTGGATGAACGTGGAGATCAAAACCACCAACATACAGCAAACCTGGAGCATAGTCACCCTTCTAGACTCTGGAGCGACCAGACTCTTTGTGGACGCTAGCAACATAGAGCGGCACCAGCTCATGACTTAGCCCCTCCTATTTCCTATCCCAGTGTACAACATTGACAACACTCATAACAAAGCGGGATCCATCAAGTCTATGGTGGACCTTGTCCTGCACTACAAATCTCATGCAGAGCGTACCACCTTTGTGGTTACAAGCATTAGCAAACAGGAGATGATCCTAGGATTTCCCTGGCTCTGGAAGCACAATCTGAAGATTGACTGGGCCTCAGGGGAAATCAGCATGAGTCGGTGCTCCCAGCATTGCGCCACTTGCATGGACAAAGTAAAAAAGGAGTGGTGCACTGCAATGCGGGAACGTGCAGCTATCCAGGCATGTTGGGTAGAATACCTCCTGTTTGCGGATCTTGACCTGCTGGACCCCCCGCTTCTGGCGTTCCCTTGTAGAGAGGCCCTCTACAAGGACAACAAACATAGCAGAGGGGACCCTGGCCAGGAAGAACAATAAGGGGGAGTTCCTACCTGCCCTGCACCCGGAGCTTCCAGACAAAGCCATTGAGGTAAGAAACCGCATTTATGCCACTATGCTATGACTCCTGCCAATTGTAGAGGAGATCCAGGCCAGTCAGACCACCTCCCAACGGCTACTCCAGGCCTTCATGGTGAACGCCCCTCCAAGGGCCTTCTGGGTGCAGTCTCCGACCACCTACACAACTTTGAGGACATCTTTTCCAAGGCCTCGTTCGACTCTCTCCTAGAACGCAAGCAGTGGAACCACACTATTGAAATCCTGCCGGATTCAAAGCCAGCCAACTGCAAAGTTTATCTGCTCATGCCCAAGGAGCAGGATGAGCTCAACGTGTTCCTCCAGGAGAATCTGGAGTCCGAATGAATCTGTCCCTCAAAGTCCTCAATGGCCTCTCTGGTTTTTTTCATCAAGAAGAAGGATGGCTCCCTCCAGTTAGTCCAGGACTTGTAAAGGGAACGCTTGATGTCTGTGAAACTCCTTTCACAGAGTTGGCAATGCAAAGGGCAAGCAAGAGTTGAGCAGGTGCAGAGGCAGGCAGGAGTCGGGCAAGAGGCAAGCAAGGCTAACAGAGGGTCGGACGGTGCTAGATAAGCTTATGGTTGGTTCAGTGGATAGGCCAGAAGAACACTGCTATTGTTCAGCCTGAGGATATTCTATTCCATAGGCTGCCTATATATACTATATCAGTGGCTGTGCTATTACTAATACTGTTTACTAATTGGGCCCTGGTATGTAAAGGAGTATGATTAACAATAATAGATGCCGAGTAAGGTCCAGGCATATGACTCATCAAAGCTGACTACTACAAGATGGAAGGGAAAAGGGTGGGTCAAGCGGCTGGTTGAATCTGCTAGGAATAGGCGTATCATTGGACTAAGCTCGGAATAGGGTTGGACACGGTCCAGAGACCGGTCCTCTGACAGGACTACTGCATACTCAATGCAATGACTGTCAAGAACTGCTACCCACTTTCCCTCATCTCAGAACTGATCAACAACCTCCAGGGTGCGTGCTACTTCACTAAGTTGGACATTCGCTGGGGCTACAACAACGTGCGCATCCAGGAGAGAGATGGGTGGAAGGCAGCATTCTAGACCAAGCACAGGCTGTTTGAACTTCTGGTGATGTTCTCCAGACTCACCAACAGCCCCACCACCTTCCAGACAATGATGAACAACATATTCCGGGACCTCATAGCTGACAGCGTGGTATGCGTATATCTTGATGACATCCTCATCTACACCAAGACATTAGAGGAATACCGCCAGATCACACAAGTTGTTCTGGACTACCTCCACCAACACTAGCTCTACCTTAAGCCAGAGAAGTGTGAGTTCAAGCGGACATGCATCAAGTACCTCAGACTCATCATCTCCCATGGCACGGCAGAGATGGACCTGGTGAAGGTGGCTAGTGTCATGCAGGAGCAGGAACCCTGGAACAAGAAGAAAGTACAGGCCTTCCTGGGGTTCACCAACTTCTATCAGCAGTTTATCCAGGACTTCTCCTATGCTCAGCCCCTCTTTGATCTCACTAGGAAGAATGTCACATGGGCTTGGAGAGACGCAGAACAGTGGGCTTTCAATGCCTTGAAGTCTGCCATTACCTCCAAGCCCGTCCTGCTCTTCTCCAACGACAATCGGCCCTTCCAAGTCAAGGCAGACAGTTCTGACTTTGCTACTAGTGCAGTCCTTTTCCAGGAGTCTCTAAAGGACAGTAAGTGGCACCCTGTCACCTTTTACTCCAAGAGCTTCAACACTGTAGAATGGAACTACAAGATCCACGACAAGGAGATGCTTGTGATCATTTGGTTGCTGGAGGAGTGGCACCACTTTCTGAAGGGGGCCTGGCACAAATTCAAAGTCTGGACAGACCACAAAAACCTGGAGTACTACTGGATAGCCAAAAAGCTCAATCGTTGACAGGCCCTGTGGTCCCTATACCTTGCCAACTTCAACTTTACATTGCACCACAAGCCCGGTCAAAGCATGGGGAAGCCCAACACTCTCTCCCAGTGTGTCAACCACAGTTCTGGTGCAGGGAATAATGACAACATCACTCTTCTGTGCTCAGAGCTGTTTGCTATTTGCATGCTCAAAGGGATGGTGTTCCAGGGAGACAAGGTCAACATACTCCGGGACATCTACCAAGGTAACTGTTAGAGAACTCCTCATTTCTCCGTTCTTCCACTGCTTATTCTTTCATTCTTCCTCTATTTATTCCCTATTTCTGCTGTCACTCTTTTACTTTACTGCTTCTATTCCTTCAACACTATCTATTGGTACTATTCTCAGCCCTTGAGGTGCTCTGGTTCTTTAGTTATCATTCAAACAAGTGTAGCCACCGCTTCTAGAGGCTTAGTAAGCGTCCAGAGGCTTAGTCATCTCGAGGCTAGCCTCCAAATTACTAAGCAAGTCACATGAGACATGTGCATGACCTCTGGCAATGGCAATTTCCGAGTTTTTGATTATTTTCAGCGATTTTCCTTTTTTAGATTATAAATTTTATTGTGGCTTTTGTCATACTATACAGTTACTTCCCACGCTTCTGGAGCCTTGGAAGCGTCACTCCTGGCATAGGGAATCCCTAGACTTGTTCTCTTTGGATTTCCCTCTGCCAGGTGAGTAGTTATAGTTGTATTACCTATATATACTTTGGATTTCCCTCTGCCAGCTGTGTGACTGAGCCATAGCCTCCAGAGGTCGCCCTTACATCAGGGGTTGGAGGTACGCTATCTCTCAGTCTTAGAGCAGGAAGAGCTCCTTCTCCAGCTCCTGGCTGCTAGAAATGCTCAGGGAAACCCTTCCTTAGATGCACAGATTGAAGCAGAACCTTTGAATAAGTCCATGGGTCCTGTGGAGACTGTAGTGGAATCTTTGGATGAGTCCTTAGGTTCTACAAAGGAGGGTTTTCAGTAGGGTGACGGATGAGTTGTATGCCTCCGCCGCCTGGTGCTAGTCAGTTTGCATGCCTACTAGTAGAATCTTCCAATATATTGCCCCCTGTCAATGATTCTCTGGCTGAAACTGTAAGCACTCCCTCCGACGTACAAAATACCCTCTTGGTTAAAGCCTCAGCTGAGACCTCTTCTCCTCCTCCTTCTGTCCAACGACCACATGTCCCAGCTTAGGAACGACACCTCCTCTGCCGCTATATTGTTGCCTCCACTCCTTCTCCTAAGTCTTTGCATCTAAATGTGGAGATTGAGACAACTAACACTTAGTAGACTCGGAGCATTGTAGCTCTTCTGGACAGTGGTGCCACTGGACTTTTCCTTGATACTCACTATGTAGAACAACACCAACTCACTACTTGGCCTCTCTCTTGTCCCATTTCAGTCTATAACATTGATGGTACACTCAACAAAGCTGGATCCATCCGCTTGGTGGTGGATTTAGTCCTTTGTTACCAAACTCATTCTGAGTGTGCTGTCTTTGTAGTCACCAGCCTAGAGAAGCAGGACATGATACTTGGATTCTCCTGGCTATGTGACTACAACCCTGAAATTGACTGGGCCAAGAGTAAAGTGAGTATGAGCCGCTGCCTC
The DNA here is from genome assembly GCA_003313785.1 of Termitomyces sp. MG148. Lineage (NCBI taxonomy): Eukaryota > Fungi > Basidiomycota > Agaricomycetes > Agaricales > Lyophyllaceae > Termitomyces > Termitomyces sp. MG148. The sequence goes on along the minus strand of QLOM01003355.1, from coordinate 402 downwards.
CGACGGTGTTCTACATGTGCCAAGGAGATTAGAGAGGAGCATGAAGCCTCAGTCCGTGAGTGCGCTGCTATATGTGCTTGCTGAGTTGGACATCTCCCCTTTGCAGACCTTGACCTACTAGATCCTCCTCCCTTGGTGTTTCCTTATAAAAAGGCCCTTTATAAGGACGTTTGAGGTGTAGTGAGTGAAGCCCAGATGAAAGATGGATGTGAGAGTGAATTCGTGTGTGCTTCTGACTCAGAGTCTCTAGACAAGGCCATTGAAACAAGTGATATGATCTATGCAACTACTTTATGACCTCCCCCAACTGTGGCAGAGATTGTCAGGGGACTTCTTTTTCCGGCCATCCCGAAGATCTCCGGGACCCTCCGGACTTCCTTTTCCAGCCATTTCCTTTTTGGG
>QLOM01003354.1:0-15066 GCA_003313785.1 Termitomyces sp. MG148 | reverse complement strand
CCCGCCTCTTAGCCCAGCAGTGTGGCTTGCCGGCGGTATAAATAGAATTCATTCATTCATTCATTCCTTAAAGTGTTCCCCAGGAGACTCGCATATATTGACATACGATCTGGGCACGCAGGGTTTGACCTTTATCAGGCGTTAAGTTCATGCACCAATCTCCGAGACCTGTCCACGTGGTTTCACGACTTGGCTCATCAGTGTCATATGCATTTAAAATTCCCCAATCGACCAAACTATGAATTCGATATGCCAACACATCAGAAAGAGAAATTTTCTCAACACTCCGACTTCCTCACCTAACCTCCCTAGAGCTTCGTCGGACCGACCACAACAGGTATCACACTCATGTCTGTCTTGCCACTTTCAAAACTTCGATGTCTCTGTATCGACTTGAAATATCTACTACCCCTTCCCGACATCTTGTCGCTCTTATCTCAATGCAAATTGCTTGAAGAGCTTACTCTATCAGTCGCAAAGAGAGATACGGGCTTTCACAGATATGTACTCAATGAATGCCTCCAGGCTTTGAATGATACAACCCAGATACATTCCTTCGCTTTTGTCTTTCAACAGCATGTCGATTTCCCAGAGGATGCAAATGCTATTGGCTCTTTGGTTACCTTTTGGATGAGAGGTGACTTTCGGAGGCAAACCCTGAAAACAGTTTCAGTCATCATGGAAGAGCCGTTGGACTACCAAGACCGTGTCACGTGGGAGTATCTTGTCGAGAACGTCAGAGAGGGGTTGAAGCCGTGGATGCGGGACGGGAAGGATGCAGTCGGAATCAGCGTGTTGGATGAGATTGTTGTGAACAAGCATTCACATTGGTATACATGACTTCCATGTAGCCAGTGAAAATTTACTCTCCACATGCCTCCGAAAAGCACTTTCTGAGTGTACGAAGCGAAAGTGAATGATTTGAGTATCTTGGTCCATATTTCTGTCGTATCAGTCTTAAGCAGCATGCATGGTCGCCCGTGGCTGTGCATACGCCCCGTTTTTATTTTACCTGCACGTGCCGCATGTGACTCATACATTCGTTTGTTTTCTCTGCCGTCGTCATCGTGTGCGGTCTCGCCTGCTAACGGATTGCTGGGCTCGCAGAAATCTATGCCCAGCTATTCGCTGGAGAACAGGGATGGAAGTCGGTCTGCGCAGTACTCATTCCGAACAAATGGCCGGCACTCTACGCCGATGCCGGTCGATGGCCAACACGGAGATGGCAAAGACGGCGCTTTACGGACGGAATTGGACGCGTCAAGGGAAAAGTTGGTCGTTGGACACGTGGATAATCAGGATGAGTTGATAGTAAATGTACGTGGATGCTGAGTTCCATATGGGCGCTTATCACGGATGTCTGACATACTTAATATAGCGTGTTGAAGGATCTTGGAAAATCCCATCAGTCTTTTCAACGACGTCAGGATATCAAAACGTCCGGTTGGCTGCACGCTCGACGAATGCACCAATCACTCCAGACAATGGCGGGCCCGCTGAATTTGGTTTAGGACTCGACGCATCAATGTACGATACTTTCGACGAGAGAGCAGGAGGCCCTCATCAGGTACAATAACCGGATCCAAAATCTCGTTAGTGTGCTTATGTACCGAGTTCGTCTAGCACATGCTACAGCAACAACCTCAAATTCTACGAGTAAAGTTGCGCCGTTGTATCAGATTTCGTCAAGTCCTAACGCCGTCCACTTCCTTCTTATCCATAGTCCACTACAGAAACTCAAACTTTGCATATGACTCAAGTGATTCTTCTCAACCGCCACCAAATTGTCAGACCTGACTCATTTGACAGACATTCGAATCTTCAAGTCATTTAAACCACGACGATATGATGAACGTCAACAAATCCGGGTATATTTCTGGACAGCCCCTAGTTAGCTCAACCGTTGCATCTGGGATGCATGTCGATCTGCCGGCGGACTTTGACGACATAACAAGGATATTTGATGACATCGATGCGACCAATGTCGATGACCGCATTCAAGGGTTTGCACAAGCAACCGAAGAGTATCTCCCAACAACAATCGTGAGCACAACCTCTTCGTATGTTCCCTAACCACCAATCACCGGCATAGGAAACGAATTTGTTATGGACACACGCTGCGGACTCGCCCGCATCATTCGACATTCCAACAGACGTGTTCCATACCCCATCCAGCGAATCGCGTGACAGCCTTTGCGCATCCGCCCCTTTACCTTCCTCCGCCCCCGTTCGCCATCGTGTCGTCATGTCCCACATAGCCGTGCCTCCTTTCCCTCGGGGCGCAAACTCTGAAAATTACCGACCCATGGCGCGTCATAAAAAACTTCGTCCCATTCTACCCGATGTTCGAACCCACATGAGCATGGGCGAGGCTTTGCAGGCCGCCATGAGCAACAACGGTGCCATACACACCGTCTCGTCGCAGAAACGGATTATGACAGAGAGTAGAGCTGAGTCTGTGGCTTCGTCTAGACCGCCGACGGAAATGGTCAAAAACCGAAAGAAGGCTGGGGGAGCTCGGGAGAGGGAGAAGGCAAAGGATATTGAGATTGGGATTGTGTCGTATCATATGGACGTCAGTGAAAAGCGAGCGGTCGATGTTGCTGCATCGGTTTCGAGCTTCGTTTCCACTCGTCGCCCCCCTAATCACTTGCAGCGACGTGAGTTCGGTTATACGACGTACGACTCGGATTTGGATCTGGTTCATCTTACGATATGCGGCATTCCACACGACTCGCCAGACATCGTATCGGCCAACTCGCGTTTTCTGCATGGAGCTAAACGCGTATCTTCGACTCCCAAGGCACAATGGGGTTGTTATTCGACTAAAGCAGATACAGATGACTATGGATATGCGCAGAAATGGTCGTCTAGTTGCGACTCGCTTAAGGGGATCGAGGAGGCGCTGTCTATGGGAGAATTTTCGCTTGTCGTGGATAAGAGAGATGCGGAAGAGTGGGATGAGGGAGAAGAAGTGGTAGTACAGGACGACGATGACGACGACGAGATCATGTTTATCGGAAGGAGTGGGCCATTTCAATCTCAGCCTCAGTCTCCACCGCAGAAAGCTGGGTCGAAAGCGGCAAAGGATGCAAGTGTTCCTGATTGTACATTCCGCGTTGGGACGCCGTCGGTTAATGACGATGAAGTGGAAATTATAGCGGTGTCGTTTTCATCGAAGCAGGCGAAGTCTAAGGCAAAACCGAAGGCGAGACCAAGAACGGGAACGGGTAGTAGTGTGTCGTCGTTGGGTCAAGTCCGGTCCCCCGGCGGTGCACATACATCACTTGCCAAACCTGGCGAAACAGGACAAGCAATGTTACCGCCTGAAGCACCTCATCCCCCTCGATTACGAACGATATCGCGGGAAAATGTACGTATCCGATCGCAACGTGTCCAAAAACTTGTTCGTGTAGATGATGACGGAGAGGAGCATCGACCTTCGGCGAAAGCTCTAGGAAAACGTCGAGCTGTGAGTCCTGGTTTTCAAGACATTAGGGATGTTCAACGCGTCCGACCTTCTCTTTCTCCTTACCTATCACAATCCCACTCCGAACCAATCAAGAAGATCAAGACGACAAGGACACAGAAATTCCCGTCGAAACCTTCGGAACTGTTTGCGATGGCCAATATCATTAGTGGTACGATGAAGAGCCACCCTCCACCTCCACAGTTTTTTCCGGATCGATGTGCATCACCTCTTCCTTTCTCTTGGCCGAATCACTTTGCATCTACGCCTCATCCAACTAATATGACCGCGGAAACTTTGTACACGGATCACTCATTGACGCAACCAGCGATTCAACCAAATTCTATGTTCGACTCGACGGGCATGATGGCCTCGTCCTCGGATATCTTGGGATCGCACGCTCCGGCCTCACCATTTTTATCTGATGCGATTGTGATTGGGGGTGATGGACCCTTCTTAGCAGGCGATTCCTACTTGGCGAGTCCCACCGATAATTTCAGAAACCTATCACCCGAAAATCAAGTGGAAAGTGAGAGTGGTTCGTTGGCATGGAGTCCAGGGAATGGGACAATCGATCCATCATTACTTGGGGGACACCCGTCAGAGAAACAGGAACACTTTGCACCATCACCTTCTTTGCCGGTTGTTTCCTCTGCGTATCTTTCGTTAGTTGATTACGATTCGGGTAAACCATCCCCTTCAGCATCCCCGCCCTCACAGCCAACTCCACCTTCACATAAACACCGACCTGCTTCCACACACCGAAGGTCGTCATCTCCTTCAACACAATCACCTTTGTCTCCCATCACGTCTTCATCTCCGGAGCTAGCTAACCTCACCTCGAACAAATCCCGTGCCTCTGGACACCATGCGAATGGTTCTTCTTTTGCAACTTCAAGTACGTCTGCCAGGGCCGCAAGGTCTTTGCGTGTGTCGAAACAACCTCGGCTGCCTGATGGAATGATTGCGACTGCGGATATGCATCTGGAAGGAGACTCGGATGGGGAATGGTCGCCCGTGCGTGGTGAGAGGCCCAAGAAGAAGACTCGAGCGAGACGGGTCGCTAGGCGTCGTACTTACGCTGCAGACGACTCTACGTCGGAATCGGAGTACGAGGAAGGGTCACCGTCTCAATCGAAAGCCTTAATTACGCAAAAACGCCCAGTTTCTGCTGTGTCAAAGCCAAAACAATCACTATCGCTGCCGCCTGAGGCGGAGTGGCCGCGAGATCCACAGGAGGACTCTTGCCATCAATGTCGTAGGAAAACTTTTTATCGCAAATATATATGCGCGTGCACGAAAAAATATTGTATTCGCTGTCTAAGCATGAGGTATGGCATCAGTCTCTCTTCACTGCTTATCAGGATTCTTAACCAGTTCTTAGATATCACGGCGAATCAAAATACACCTTTCCGTGTTCCGAATTCAAATGCCCGTGTTGTCACGGAACGTGTACTTGTGATATCTGTACTAGAAAGCGAGGCGAGGAGTATGTGTCCCTTCGGAAATCCAAGACCAACAAATCATCTTTCGGAACCCCCTTAACACGTGCCGCTGAGGATAAACACGCTCCAGATTCTATTGTACTTCCCATTGCTCGCCGACGAGTAGGTGGCAAAGCAAGCCTAGCCGCTCCTACAATTCCAGGACCAGTTAAATATTGGGCAACCATATACGGAATAGACGGAGGACGGATTGGAAACGCCTTTGTTGGGAAAGGGAGTGAAAGTCTTGTGGTCCCGCACTTTATTGGGAGTGCATCGTTACGGCAACCTCAATCTCGGAACCGCATATTTGTAGGAGAAATTCAGGATTCATGGGGCCTCGGAGATGAGTGCTTGGTCAAGGACTTGAACCCCGTACATTGGTATCAGAGGAACAATGGTCCGAATGAGCGTATATATGTTGGTGCGAAGGCTCCATTATCCTGGCTATCAAGAAAGGGACCAAAAGTTTCATTCCGTCATCATGAGAAACCGCTATCATTCGACATTAGATTACCGTCGCCACTTTCGGCCTTGAACGAGAGCGAAGATGGTGAAAAAGTAAGCGACTTAGGAAGTGGTCAAGGCGAGTTGCATAATGGGCATGGGTTGGCTGTTGAGGCTGATTATGAGATGGCTGTACAGAAGGACATTGATGGTCTCGTGGTCAAGAGCCCTGGCACTGGGTTTTCTCCAGATAGTCTCGGTGATACCGACGTCGTGAGGGCTATTTCGCTTGGGTTGATTGCGTGCGGTATGACGGTTCAGCTCTCGAAATGTTAATTTCATTGATTTAGCGTTGGTGTACCCATCCATATCTACTACACTCAAAATTCCATTCTTGATTTCAGAATCATTTGTGAACACATTAATATCTAGGTTCTTGGATTTGACTCTTGCAGACACATCGTACTATACGTGTATTTTTTTTCGTAACCTTGTGTACCATATTAGTGCACTAGCATTGTGACATGATTTAGACCCAAGTGCTTCTTTCCGAATAAGAGCATGACACAAGGCGGCCCGAGACGACTGGGAACTTATCTTTATCTGACATCGTGGTACATTTACGTGTTTACCTTCTTACCACTCACACTATGACATTGGGAGCTGCGGCTATTCTCAAAGGCGTTGACGTTTTACTGTTCGACGTGTTCGGCACTGTCGTAGATTGGCGAACCACTGTTGAGAGGGAGTTGAGAGCTCTTGTAGCTCGGCATGATCTTAGTAGGTATCCCCGAGAGACAAGACTATGCCATACAAAAACCATGTCAATCTTCCTCAGAGATTACTGAGGAAAAGTGGGAAGCCAACTTCGCACAGGAATGGCGTACAGGTTACCTGGAAACGACGTCAGGCCCACCAACCTGCACCCGAGTTAAGAACTTATGGGGATCTTTAGTCGCGCAATTGCTCAAGGGGTTTCTGGGACTACAAATGTTGATTTAATGCATCGTCAGGTACAAGTTTTGGCATGGGATCTGTCTGATTCGGGTTGTCTTGATTGCTGAGCGCTGATGTCTTATATACTTATAGATCCTGGATAGAATGCTGGACGTTCCCGGTTCCCGTTGGCAGTTCCTTTCTGCCATACTTGATGATAAAGAGCGAGAAAGGCTCAATGGCGTTTGGCACAGACTCGATGGTATCATCCATGCGCTTCTGCTGCAATAACAGGCAATCAATATGTATCCTTATCAAGGTTGGCCTGATTCTGGGCCTGGTCTATATGCATTGAAGAAGCACATTATTTGCGGCGCTCTCTCAAACGGAAACGTCCGTTTACTCGTTGATATGGTTTGTTTCAGTTTATCTTCGAGTCTCCATCTATATCGTCACACTTCTTTGACATTTGACAGGCAAAGCATGCAGATCTTCCTTGGGATGTTACACTTTCGACAGAACTTTTTGATACGTTCAAACCGTGAGTATCTTTTGAGTATTTTAATACCTAACGTTATCGTGACAAGATGCGAATAATGTGGCCATAGAAATCCAAAGGCTTACCAGTCTGCTCTTCGTCATCTATCTGTTGAGCCAACACGGTGTGCTATGGTGGCAGCTCATGAATGGGATCTCCGCGGCGCGTCCGCTGTTGGATTGCGTACCGTGTATGTTCCGCGTTTCGGTGAAGGAAGTCCTGGGGTTGAGATAAAGACCAAGGCAGAGGGTGGTGAGGTGGACATAATCATACGCTCCTTTGAGGAACTTGCAGATCTTATCACGGTAGCCAAGAAAGATCGATCTTAAACTTCAGTAACACACTGGACATTGAATATTGAATGTTGACCGACAGACTCACTAAATACTCTCGACGGAAGCAAAAATGAGATTGATCCCGCGACAGATGCGATTCGATTCCTGTATTTTTGTATGAAAGACGCTTGATTCGCTTCCATCTTTGAATGCGCCACCGTGTGCTACAATCAGTACATTTATGGCCTCGCATTCGTTCTGTCTCCCTCTTTGTACAAGTCGATCCTGTCTGACACATGAAACCTAAAAACGGGATATATATATATAAATACCAAAAGGGGATGACGGTGACTTAGTCACGCCGTCGGCAGACGACCGCCACTCCGCTTCAGTCGTGTGCCACTTCAATGAGGCGCACTTTCAAACTAATTGACTCTATATTGTATTCACGTGTTGTCTGCTTTTCTAAGCTACCCCGCGGTCACGAGGCTACATAAGCTCTGTTTGTCTCAGTGGACTCCAGCTGTACTCTGTCATCGAATATTGTGGTAATGTCCTCAGACGAAGAAGGGCAAGTGCGCATGGGATCCGTTCCCAAACGGCGTAAACTTCAACGTGCCTGCGATGTTTGTCGTAGGAAGAAGAGTGCGTTCTCGAGATTTTATCAGTATTTATATATTGTTTCTGACTTTATTCCAGTTCGATGTACGTTGAGTACAAAGTGTGACGTCCGCATGAAAGTTCTGAATATGTTTGTGAAATCCAGGCGATGGCGTCCAAATGCCAGGCCAACAGTGTACTAACTGTGCTGACTACGGACTCGAATGTACTTATGTCGAGAGCGCCAAGGTGATTCAACAGATTCGTCCTCCGGCTACCATCGCTGACTCCGTACCTCACAGAAACGCGGGCCCCCTAAACTGTCCGTCGTCTCTTCTTGGGACATCTATTTGCAGTCTTGAATATTTTTCATTAGGTATATTGAACGACTGGAGAGCCGTGTCAAGAAGCTGCAAGAATTGATAGGAAGGGTCGTTTAATCCGGTTTCTATTCATGTCTCAGACCCTAACCCTCCTGATTTTGGCAGATATCGCCAGAAGCTCTAGAACAGCTGGACATCAGTCCGACGGTCCCTCTTCAAGCGTCTACTCACAATTCTTTGAGAAAAGAATGGTCCCCTTATGACTCTTCTCCGAGACGATTCATCCACCATTTAGGAAGCGGTAAAAGTCCGCCGCCTGCGTCAGATGAGGAGTCTATGAAGTTCTTGATGGATGACTTTGACCAGATGCACATAACCCTGGATGAGCCTCGATATCTTGGCAAGTCAAGCGGGATCATGCTCATTAATCTCGCGTTGGAGATGAAGCGTGTTTATATGAGTGATGGTGGTACTGTCACTCGTCAACAGAATGTGAGACGCCCTGTAAGTTAAACAACCCACTCATGCATTTTCTGAGGTTCAGTTCACTTTTTTCATGTAGTACGCCGACCCGTTACCTGTTACTCCGATGCAGCCCCCCAATTATAAATTTCCTGATTCAGACCTCATCGAAGCCCTCGTTGACCTCTACTTCAAACACATGAACCGATACCTTCCACTCTTGCACCGCCCTACATTCGAGCGCGCTGTCAAATCAGGCTCGCACTACATTGACGCTTCGTTTGCCGCAACACTTTTGTTAGTGTGTGCAGTAGCAGCGAAGTACTCTGATGATCCTCGTGTAATGGATGAGCCAAAGGAACCTGGTGGAAAGCCTGACCCGCATTCGAGCGGTTGGAAGTGGTTTGGGCAGGTACCGTTAATGAAGATGGTGTCGGTTAGTGTGCCTAACTTATACGATCTTCAATTTTATGCTGTAGGTCCTCCGGCGTATCTGTCGAGTCGGATCGGTGTTCATTACATCTTATAGCTCGTCGGAGAATTTCTTCAAGCTTCATCTGTACCGCAAGCTTGCTGGACAGTTGTCGGAATCGGTATCCGCATCGCGCAGGATGTTGGTGCGCATCGACGCAAACTAAAGGAAATACACACTGTGGAGGATGAACTGTGGAACCGAGCGTTTTGGTGAGAATTTGACTCTAATGCTAGTTTGATTAATCTCATATGTATCCTTCAAATACAGGGTCCTGATATGCATGGATAGACTGTTTAGTTCATCCCTTGGGAGACCATGTTCAATACAGGATGAGGAGTTCCGTCGTATTTTCTGGACATGAAAAATCTGGCTTATGAGGCTCTAGTTTTGACCTTGACCTGCCTGTTGAATGCGACGATGAGTACTGGGAACATTCTGATCCAAATCTTCGCTGGAGACAACCAACACCGGAAAAAACTCCTTCCATTGTGGCATATTTCATTTGGTATATCAAATTGAACCGAATCCTGGCGTTCCTGCTTAGGACAGTAGTAAGAAGAACTCACCCTCTATCATGTGTGGGTCTGTTGATTTAATCCTAATGTTACGCCAGTATGCTACCAACAAGTCACGAATCCTCTATGGCTTCGTAGGGCAACAATGGGAAGAAACCATCGTTTCCGAACTAGACTCTGCCCTGGAATTCTGGATGGCTAAACTGCCCGATCATTGTACGTCCTTCGAATTTCCTCTATCTCTCCATCATTTTGGTAACTAAGTATTATATCTATTTCAGTACGCTGGGATCCCACGCGTCCTGACGAAGTATTCTTTAATCAATCAGCTTCCCTTTATTGTTTCTACCAACATATTCAAATCCTTGTTCATCGACCATTCATCCCAACCCCGAACAAACCCGACAACGCACTTTCGTTCCCTTCTCTTGCTATCTGTACGAATGCTGCAAGAGCGTGTAGCAATGCCCTGGATATTCAGAGGAATAAGTTTGGGCTCGCTCCACAGCCCTTGACCGTAAGTGTTTTTGTGTTTCATTTATTTAAGGCTGTTATGCGAGCGAGAATGCCGATCAATCACTTATTGTCTGAATCTCTGTAGACGACAGCATTCTCGGCCGGTGTGATCCTGCTACTCAGTATCTGGGGTGGCCGTCGGTCGGGTCTTACAACCGATTTTGATAGGGAGATGATGGATGTGAAGAAATGTATGGACGTTTTGGCGCTTGCGGAGGTTAGGTGTGTATATTCTTTGGTTACATATCTTGTCTCACGCATCGGATATCTTTTGCATAGATGGTACCTCGCTGGGCGTCTCAGGTACATACATTCCTTCAACGTCAGTCGTACACAACACGGATGACAAACCCTCCCCCTCAAGTGACATCCTGAACGAGCTTGCCTCAGTTGGTGATATGCCATTACCACAGCGTAGGTCGACTTCACCGTTCATCACTCCCAAGCGCGACCGCAAGCAAGATGGGACGGACGACGACGACGACGACGAGTACGTGCCCAGAACAGCAGCGCGTTTAAACAGGCGGATGAAAAAGGGGGCAGATTCTTTGTCTCCGAGAGGCAATGTCGGAGTACAACAACGGTCATCACCTCAGACGCCGCAGTATGATATTGATTATCGCAAGCCCCCACAGCAGCAACAACTGCCGCAACTCGCACTAGATCCACAGCAGTACTGGCCCAGTCAGACTACATTTCAGCCTACTCATGAGCAGTATGATACATACGTCCCGCCTCGTACTGATGCCTCTTTACAAGTTCAACCCCTAGTGAGTGTTTCTGCCTTTGGCCAGAGCTCTGGACCAGCAATGTACGGTAGCGGTCCTGGAGCATTGTCATCCTTTGGCCCCGCCAGAGCTGCCGGAACGGGCCCTGGTTTAGGACCGGCGTATTCCTATCGGACAGGTGGTGAAGTTGTGGATACTGTAGGAACTATGAATCTGGATGTCGATATGAGTCTCAGGCAAAGAACGGGGGATGTTGGACTTGGGTTGAATCCTTCAGGAGGATTGGCCTCGAACGTCGATCCGACGTTCATCTGGTCTAATGCTCCCGCTTCTTTTGAGTAAGTTGTCTTGTCTCATAATCATGTGGTTCTTATCGATGATTGCAGGGTGGATGAGTGGGGAAATTATGTTTCAGCTTTGAGTAATCGACGCGCGCCTCCGGATCCTAACCAGGGGACATTTAATCCTACGGGATGATTGCCCTGTAATCATATGCTTATGACATGCTTCAAGTGCGAGTACGTATTGTGTGTGCGCGTCACTATCTAAATATGTAGTATCTTTGCTCCTCCTTGATGAGGTTTTCCTAACACCTCCTCCCTGTATTCACACAGATTTCTTGGGCCCTTAGACCTCTTTCACGGTGCCGTTTTACAGAGTGAGCCGTGGTGCTATGTTGTGATCAAGTCGAATTATGAATCGTCCCTCAATGAGATTCATGACAGTTTACTCTTGAATTTCTAACATACTAATCAGGTTTAACCAGTATTTTGGGGATCTGAGGATTCTGTTACTATACAGGGGCTGTAGAATTCTCAAAACGCTTGGGAATGTCAAATCATTTGATTTTGTCATTAGCTCTTCTTCATAGTGCATTGATTATCCTCAGCTAGCTTTCTTCCCTCGACCTTGCATCAGGTAATGCCCCGCAATGCGACAAAAGCACAAACTCAGGAATGATATATAATTAATTGCATTGGTCTAGCAAGATTCATCGTCTTGGTTTTTCTCGAGCAGAAGAGGTTGGTGGTCAATCTCGACATCAATCTGTGGTGGGTCAGTTTTAAATACCTTACTGTCGATGGCTCATCAAATTTACCTGTTTTATGCAAGGTATCACGCCAGTGTGGTTGGGAGGAATATAGGTGGCGAGAGATATAACAATCTACTCATTCCACTGATACGAACTGACCTTTTACCTTCCCCGTTTGTAAACTCCATGTTTCTGGCTGTGCTTTACCCTGGGTCCCGACACTACATAACTGGGAGCACCTTACAGATCTCACCCTCCCTATCCTAAGAATTATTCACAAGCACTCTGGTTTTCCACCCAGTTTCTTCAAGGTTCCTTTCAAATCAACTTCCTCCTTGCCATAATTGATACTTTTCTAAATTCGACTGTGCGTATATCATCAAATAGTTGGAGCAATAGAGGGAGAAACGAGAAAGAGGAGGAAGAGAAGGAGGAGGAAAAAGGAGGAGGAAGGGAGGGGGAAGGAGGAAGGAGGAGGAGGAAGGAGGAGGAGGAGGGAGGAGGGAGAGGGGGAGGAGGAGGAACATATGGAGATAGGGACTGATGAACAACACGCAACGACGACAAAAGATCGGCGGACTAGGAAGACGTCACGACTATTAGCGTGAAGGGGAGCATGGAAGTGACGGAACTGGTACAGATAGGGTGAAGAAAAGGTCCGGAAGCGAACGTAATGTGCTGGAGGTCACCAGCACCAACCATCCAGGCCGCCCTACCTATCGACACAACCATAGGCAGAACACACCACTTAGCACAAAAAAGCCGACACGTACACTCAACAGGCGTCGTGTAGAATACGACAAACACGAGACAAAGACACAAATAACCGGATTCACTATTTACGTCCTGGTAAACTGTACAGTATACTTTACCCCGCCTCTTAGCTCGACGTAGTAGCTTGCACCATTCATTTATTCTCAAGCATGGACAGACTGCATCTTCGACAGATTCTTAGTTGGATGTCTTTCAAGCATTTTTGATCTTTAATGCACTGTATTTTCTGTTTTATAACCGCCGTATACCAGTGGACTACATTTTTCGAAATGAACTTTCTTCAAAGATCACTAATTGGTTTGTATTCCAAATTTACGGATGCAATGGTAATTACATCGGGACCCCCTCAGGGATATCCATCTGAGGGTGCCACACCAGATTAGCATCAAGGTCTTGGTAGACCTCAGACAACGTGTTTTGGAACAGATGTAGGTAAATGTTGCCTGATAACAACCCACTGGCAGCTAAGAAGAGCTAGTTTTGTCACGCGGAGGGAAACCAATAGAATGAATGCTAGGCAAGATAACAAAAAAATGCGTACACCACATAATTGAAACTTTTTCTCGATGATGGATGGACTTGTAGAGCGCTTTCAGACTGCAGGAAAATGTGAAGGTAAACAGGATATACATAAAAATCCATGCTTCGGATACGGGGAATCGAACCCCGAGCTGCCGCGTGCAAACAAATGACAGAGAATGAAAGGCGGCAATGTTAGCCGTTACACCATATCCGATACAAGATACACCCAACGAATCTTTAAATTTGTTTACCCATGGGTAACAAGACCTATATGCACAATACTACCATGAGATCGACCTTCTCGAGGGCACCAACCTGTAGAATTTCCGGCTCTGGAGTTCCCGTCATAACGCCGTGGGCAACTACTTTCGAAGAAAAAGTATGTAATCACCATACTTGATTCGGGATTCGGATACGGGGAATCGAACCCCGAGCTGCCGCGTGAATTCATATTTGAGAGGCGGCAATGTTAGCCGTTACACCATATCCGATGGTAGAATATGGATAATTTTATTTGTGAACCCCTCAAAAGTTATGAACCCCTCCGATAAGTACTTAGCAAAGAGAAATAGTAAATAATTTGTCACCATGGTCACAATCAGTCACGAATTACGAGAGTTAATAAATCCCCAATTTATGTCACACCAACTAATTAAAATTAATTATTAATTGGATATGTCGAGAGGGTTCATAACTTTCGAGAAATAGAATTATCCGTAGAATAGTACATTTATAATGTATGAGTGTCAAGATATCGCCTATCTGTCCCAATTGTGACGAAAAGTCACCTCGTGCGTGTGATCAGTGACAAGACTGTTCGACGTGTCGCCTTCTAATCAAATTCAATCACAAAAAAGTGATTCTCAGGGATGACTTTGTTCTACTTGACTACGCCACTTTTATCTGCTATCTGCCACTCGAATAGATTCTGAAACCCGTTGATAAATTCAGCACATCATGATGGATGATGACCATGATATGGAAGATACCTCACCATCTTCCCACCCTCCTGCTCCGGTCGCTGCCCCACTCTCGAGTGAGGTTGTCCACGACGGTTCTTCTGCGCTCATAGTTGCCGTTTGGGACGAACATCCAAAAGCGAGTGAAATCGCATCATACCTGGCCAGATGGCCACCCTCTCGTACTCCTAGTACATATGCAGCCTGGATTGCAGTGGAACGCGGACCTCAATCCAATCCACAGAAAACTCAGGATATAGCTGGTCTTGCGAGAGACTGGGAGACCTTGAAGCAGCGTGCAGCAGCCTTGGCAGTCGTCCAGCAGGGTGTTGAAGGACAGGGATGTTCCACAGTAAATCCCATTGTAACTGTTGAGGCTTTGGATGCGCTTGCGCTCGCATATGGTGTACTATCTGGGAAGTGGCTGATCTATGCCGAGCCACACAAGATTGACGATTTATGGTCACGCATCGTAACGGCGGTCATTGCAAATGCGCCCGCAGGAGTTGGAGCGCGCGCGAAGGTGTCACCTGCGCGCCCGGGGGAACCACATGTCGTGTGCGTGTACGTGGAAGATTACAGCAATGAAGCGGAGGTAGGCAGGGTCAGAGAAGCGCTGAGGAGCGTTGGAGTGCGTTGGAGGATCGGATTCAAGCCGGACATTTACACCCATCTTGGTATCTACAAGGCGAACGTGTGGAAAATTCGACCAAGCCGGTACTTCGCATAGTGATTGACATTGCAACCTTTGGACGCTTACCTTCTTCACTTTTGACCGTTGAACGAAGGTGAATGTTGAACGCTGTAGGGCAACTGTTCTATTGGTACTTACATCCTCAAGACTTGCGGGAAAATACCCATACTTGTTGCATAGTATGTAGTTGAATCCTGAGAACTTTTTGACGTCACTGCAAATTCGCCGGACGTTTCCGCTTTTTCACCGCTTGCACTCCCGCTGTTATCTTGAATCTGTATATCATATACGACACAGAACGATGACTTCGCGCTAT
>QLOM01003352.1:0-13574 GCA_003313785.1 Termitomyces sp. MG148 | reverse complement strand
AAAGAGAACAAGTCTAGAGATCCCTCTGCTGCAGCACGGCGCATCAGCGTGGGTGGCAGAGGCATGAGAATGACTGTACAGTACTTTCTGGAAGGTGCAGGAGCATTCTGAAGATCTCTGGGGATCCCCAGAGGACTCTGGGAACCAAAAAAGGAAGTCCCAGAAATAGAAGTCCTGTAAGGAAAACACTTGACGTCTGCAGAACTCCTTCCACAGAGTTGGCAATGTGAGGGGCAAGCAAGAGTTGAGCAAGCACAGAGGCAGGCAGGAGTCAGGCAAGGGGCAAGCAAGGCTAACAGAGGGTTGGATGGCGCTAGATAAGCTTACAGTCGGTGATAAGCCTCTCGCTGAGCTCAGTGCACCAGTGCTATTTTTAGCAACTTATATTTTGCAGCTAGCAGGGATTGAACTCAGGCTACAGGATGCGACACGCAGGATCACAGGACTTAGCAGCCACCTGACTTGGCGGTCAAATGACAATTTACTGGTCACATGGTGATCACAAGACTTGGCAACCACGGGACTTTAGCAACCACCTGACTTGGCAGTTACCTGCCATTCACCTGACTTCAGCCTGGCCCCCTTTCAGGTACCTGATCAATAATAACTGACGCCAGGGCCTTTAGCAATGCCTATCAAAACCCAGTGCTTTTCAAAGATCTGACGTCAGATCACTTTAGCAACGCTTAGCAACAGGCCCCTTGATAGTTTCAGATATTAGCGACACTTATAGCTTATTTGACACTTAGAAACTCATGCGAGACAGGCCCCCTTGATGGTTTTAGGCCTTAGCAACAGTCCCTGTGCATTTGGCCTCTTTCACTGCTAGGATGTTGAGTTAACACTTGCTGACTTGACAGATGACGTCGCTTAGTGACTTTTATATTCCATTGTACTTGTCATTATTTTTCTTGATTGATTAATTAGCAACTTTCAGTTTAATTACCATGGCAACTTAGCGCCTATAAATACTGTACATATTTTGTCTTAGCCATCATCAAATCATATGCCCCACAGTTCAGATCTCATTTCAGTGCATTCTAAGTCCTCAGAATCACTAAGTGATACAAGTCTTGCTGACTTGGCCTTGCCAACTTTGTTTACTGACTTTTGTATTATGGTGCCATATGGGCACATTGTTGCCAACGTTTACATTGCTAAAGCCCTTACTGACTTCTAGCACCTTAGCGCCTTGCAGGCTTTTGGCTTAGATTGCTAAGCAACCAGTTTATTCTTCTAAGTTCAAATCCCACTAAAAAGACTAGGCTTCTGGGACCCTGCCTGAGACTCTCTCAACACTAGCAACTGCCTGACGCTACTCATTCATGAGGTGCTAAGTTTACCATTTACCAGAACAATGCTTAGCAACTTTTGGGCGTCATCATTGGTTCAGTGGATATGCCGGAAGAATACTGCTATTGTTCAGCCTAAGAATATTCTATCCCACAGGCTGCCTATATATACTACATTGGTGGCTGTGCTATTACTAATACTGTTTACTAATCAGGCCCTGGTATGTAAAGGAGTATGACTAATAATAATCAGTGCTGAGTAAGGTCCAGGCATATGACTCATCAAGGCTGACTACTACAAGACAGAAGGGGAAAAGGTGGGCCAAGTGGCCAGTTGGATTTGCTAGGAGGCGTATTGTTGGACTAAGCTTGGAATAGGGTTGGACATGGTCCAGAGCCTGGTCCTCTGACAAGTCCCCTGACATTACCCCCCTTCTAGGGTGCGGCGTCTCAACGTACTGAGTAAAACAGTTTGCAAATAGTGTGGTCAGTTGGGGAGATGGAGTAGAGGCTGCGGATGACTTGGAGTGCCATGGAGTGGTTGTAGTGGAAGTCCCAGACAAGGGCAAGCACATGAACATTTTTGGCAGGTTCTCAGGAGTTGTCTTCAATACTATAGCCCTTCCACTTGATCTTGTACTGTAGTTTGCGCTAAAATACATGGCTGTCCAGGATTTTTTCCACTTTGTATTCCATTCCATTGTTAGCAAGGACAAAAGGCAGCGGAGGAGGAGCTTGCCAGCCAGGGATGGGATTGTCTGGGGCAGGCAAGAGCTTGATCACATTGAAAACTGGGTGCAGTTGACACTGATAAAGGCTTAGTACTGCTGAAAGCAGAATAGCCCTGAAACAGCAAAACAAGAACTCCAGTACAAAGGAGCAGTAGAGGCGGTGAGTTGAACCTCATAGCATGGCTGACTCAGAGAGGAGATGCATGAAGCTCTGAGCTGACAGATCAAGGAAGAAGTAACCGTGCTAGCCATAAGGAGGTGGATCAAGTAAACAGCAAGAACGGTGATGCCCGCAGCAGCAGCAGGGGAGTGCCCACATCCAAATAAGAAGTAATGGAATGAAGGACCCACAGGCAGAACGGAAAGCGGAAGACGAAGCAGAGGGAGGTAATGTTTGAGGTAAGGGGCTACTGCCCGCCTCTCAAAAGTACTTAAAACTGTACCATAACTTGGAATAAAAACAACTTTTCCCCTCAGAGATCATGTACAGAGTACAGAGTACAGATCTAACAGGCATTTTGCAACTTTCCAACAGCGTCCAGCAACATTTTGACAGCATATAGTGACTTTCCATCAGCAACTTGTTACTTTTTGCTGCTGGCTTCCAAACTCTGACTTAATACAAGTACTCTTAGCATTGGCAATACTGAGTGGTAATTACAAAAAATTCCTTGCATATTATCAGTCACACCTATAGCTTTTCAACTAAATTCCAAAGACTTGCAACAAGTCTAAATCCTGCTTATAGAGAGATAGTGATGCTATCAAGGCATCTCAATGGGCAGCCAGAGTTGGTATGCAAGGGGTCCGACCTGTTGCTTGACCACGTATGGGCCTAGTTGTTGGTGCAAGAGCTTCTGCAATGGTCAAGTAGTTGCAATGTTGGAGGTGTCTAGGTAGACGCGGTCTCCAGGCTTGTACTGGAGTGCTGGAGTCCGCCCTCAATTGTAGTACTGGGCCATGTCGTCCTTTGCCTTGGTCAGCACAGCCTTTGCCTCTTCCTGTGCCTTCTGCATGCGATTAATAAAGTTGTTGACCAACTCATTCTCTGATTGGCATGCATGTGGTTCAAAGCCCATCCAGGGGTGTTGGCCTATGTTGAAGAAGAATGGGGAGACCTGCGTGGATGCATGGACATGGTTGTTGTATTGGAATTCTGCCTTGGAGAGGAGCTTGTTCCAGTCATCCTGACACTTGTTGCAGAACAGCCAGAGGTACTGTTCTAGCTCCTGGTTGACATGCTTGGTCTATCTGTTGGACTGCAGATGATAGGCAGTGGACGTGTGGAGCTTGATGTGCAAGAGATGGTAGAGTTCCTGGGTGAAGTCCACCACAAACTGTGGGCCCTAGTCAGAGACATACAGTGGCTCAAAAAACTGTTCCAATGTTTCATACTTTTTGAAAGATGACATTAGCATGAAAGATTGGAAGAACCCAAAAATCCAATTAAATCAGGTAAAATACTTTGGCATCATAACTACAGATCAAAACCTGGGATTATGTAATTTGGATCAAAACTGATGGAGTAGTGGCCATTTTAAAATATTCACTCATTGGGACAGTTTTTTGAGCATCTTTAACTCTGCAGGTTTATCCCTATTTTAGTCAGAAATAAAGAGTAAGTTGCATGGGGGAATATAAATAAAGTCATGTGACTATGTTTGGACATATTTTGGAGTGGTTCAAGTTGGTTGAACCACATCTTGACCTTCAACCACCATCATGAAAGTGATTCCTCCTGCAAAGTGCTCTACTGTTGCTTCTCTTCTTGCTCAAGGGTATTCCCTGCATCAAATTGAGGCTCAAACTGGTCTAGGGAAGTCTACTATTAGGAGGATTGGTAGAGAGTTGAAGGTGGACAAGGAAAACCATCCTGGAGGTCATCCTGCTAAGCTTACTCCATGTGATAAACAGGCTATTGTTTGATAAATCTCAACTGGGAGACTTGATACAGCTGTCCAGGCCACTGATTTTATCAACAACATCATTTCCAACCCTGTCTGTCCTCAGACTATCAGGAATGCACTGAAGGAGGAGGGGTATCAGTCTGCTACAAAGAGGAAAGTTCCTACAGTGGCTCAAAAAACTGTTCCAATGTTTCATACATTTTGAAAGATGACATTAGCATGAAAGATTGGAAGTACCTAAAAATCTGATTAAATCAGGTAAAATACTATGGCATTGTGGCTACAGATCAGACCTAGTATTATGTAATTGGAATCAAAACTGATGGAGTAGTGGCCATTTTAAAATATTCATACTGAACAACTACACCTACTGTGAAGCATGGAGAAGGGAATAATCTCATGGTATGGGGCTGCATGGGTTGGAATAGAGTAAAAAAGCTGGTGGAGGTGGTGGGGATCATGAATGCTGAGCAGTACTGTGAAATTTTGGATGATGGAACAAAGGAGAGCTTTGAGAAGTTGGAGATAGAGGTGGGTGCCCGCTACTTTCAACAGGACAATAACCCCAAACACACTTCCAAAAGGGCTGAAAAGTGGTTTGAGGACAACAACTTTGATGTTCTCTGGTGGCCAGCCCAATCCCCTGATCTCAATCCTATTGAACACCTCTAGGAGTACCTCAAAGAGCAGCTTAGACAGTATGAAACACCTCCTCATGGTATGCATGAATTGTGGGAGAGGGTTGCAAAGGAGTGGGATGAAATACCACCAGAGGTATGCCAAAGACTGATAGAAAGCATGTCTAGAAGGATTCAAGCAGTTATCAAGGCAAATGGAGGACATACAAAGTATTAAATACTAAAATTAGAGATGCTCAAAGAACTGTCCCAATGAGTGAATATCTTAAAATAGCCATTATTCCATCATTTCTGATTCTAATTACATAATCCTAGGTTTGATCTGTAGCCACAATGTCATAGTATTTTACCTGATTTAATCAAAATTTTAGGTACTTCCAATCTTTCATGCTAATGTCATCTTTCAAAATGTATGAAACATTGGGACAGTTTTTTGAGCCACTGTAGGCATTGGAAAGGCCGTGGAGCTTCCAGACGTTCTTCCGGTACAAGTTGGCAATGCCCATTGCGGAGCAGGTGGTGTGTGTTGGAATGAAGTGCACCCGCTTACCGTAGAAATCCATGACAACCATGATGGCATTGTATCTATGTGCGTCTGGGAGTTCCACAATGAAGTCAACAAAGACCATGCTCCAGCATGTGGCTAGTGTGAGAAGAGAGTACAGTTGGCTGGTCGGTGGGCATTGGTGGGGCTTTGTCCAGAAGCAGAGGTCACAGGTGCTAGTGTATGTGCCGATGTAGCATAACATCTGTGGCCATCAATAGTTCAAGGAGACCAGCTTCAGTGTCTTCCAGTGGCTGGGGTGTCCAGCAATGCGGGAGTCGTGGTGCTGCTTGACGATGCGCCTCCAGAGCTCTGAGTCATTTGGCACATAGATGCACCCCTAGAAGGTAAGAAGTCCATTCTGCAGCCTCTATTTGTTGGTGCATATGGATTTTGCACTGGAGGAGTGTTTCAAGTGTAGCGCCAGCACAGCCTTTGTGACCGAGTCCTCATGTATTCCCTTCTGGTTACCTCAGTAAATGTCCTGGAGTATCTCATCTCCCTGGACTGCTACTCCTTTGAGTGCACAAATAGCAAACAGCTCCAGGCACAGGAGAGTGATGTTGTTATTCCCTGTGCTAGAACCATGGTTGGCGCACCAGAAGAGGGTGTTGGGCTTCCCCATACTTCAACCAGGCTTGTAGTGCAGCATAAAGTCAAAGTTGGCAAGGTACAGGAACCACTGGGCCTGTCAATGGTTGAGCTTTTTGGCAGTCCAGAAGTACTCCAGGTTCTTGTGGTCTATTTAAACTTCAAATTTGTGCTGGGCCCCTTCCAGAAAGTGGCGTCACTCCTCCAACAACTGGATGATCACAAGCATCTCCTTGTCATGGATCTTGTAATTCTGTTCCATGGCACTGAGGCTCTTGGAGTAGAAGGCAACGGAGTGCCACTTACTGTTCTCCAGGGACTCCTGGGAGAGGACTGCGCTAGTGATAAAGTTGGAACTGTCCACCTCGACTCAGAAGGCCAGTTGTTGTTGGAAAAGAGCAGGATAGGCTTGGAGGTGATGGCAGACTTTAAGGCATTAAAGGCCTGCTGCTCCACATCTCCTCAGAACTATGCAACATCCTTTTTAGTGAGGTTAAAAAGGGGCCAAGCATGGTGGGAGAAGTCCTGGATGAACTGCTGATAGAAGTTGGTGAACCTCAGGAAGGCCTGTACTTCTTGTTCTGGGGTTTGGACCATTGCATAACACCAGCCACCTTCACCAGGTCTATTTCCGCCATGCCATGGGAGATGATAAGTCCAAAGTACTCAATGTGGGTCCACTCAAACTCACACTTCTCCAGCTTGAGGTAGAGCTGGTGCTGGTGGCAACTTGAGTGATTCAACAATGGTTCCTCCAACGTCTTAGTGTAGATAAGGATGTTGTCAAGATACATGCATACCACACCGTTGGCTATGAGGTCCTGGAATATGTTGTTCATCATGGTTTGGAAGGTGGCAGGGCTATTGATAAGCCCAAAAAACATCACCAAGAATTCAAACAGCCCACAGTTGGTCCAGAACGCTGCCTTACCACTCATCTCCCTTCTGGATGCGCATGTTGTTGTAGCCCTAGTGGACGTCCAACTTAGTGAAGTAGCGTGCACCCTGGAGGTTGTTGATCAGCTCCAAGATGAGGAGAAGTGGATAGCGGTTCTTGACAGTCATTGCATTGAGTATGCAATAGTCCTGAACCAGCTGGAGGGAGCCATCCTTCTTCTTGATGAAAAACACCAGAGAGGCCATCGGGAACTTTGAGGGGCAGATTTGTCCAGACTCCAGATTCTTCTGGAGGAACGTGTTAAGCTCATCCTGCTCTTTGGGCACAAGCAGATAGACCTTGCAGTTGGCTGGCTTTGAGTCTGGCAAGATCTTGATGATATGGTCCCACTGTTTGCGTTCCAGGAGGGAGTCAAACAAGGCCTTGGAAAAAATGTCCTCAAAGTCATGTAGATGGTCAGGGACTGCATTCCAGAAGGCCCTGGGAGGGGTGTTTGTTGCAAAGGCTTGGGCCAGCTGTTGGGAAGTAGTCTGGCTGGCCCAGATTTCCTTTGCAGCTGGTAGGGGCCTCAGCGTAGTGGCATAGATGCGGTTTCCTACCTCAATGACTTTGTCTGAAAGCTCTAGATCTGGAGTGGATAGGAACTCCCTCTTGTGTCCTTTTTCCTGACCAAGGTTCCTTCTGCTATGTCTGTTGTTTTCATAGAGGGCCTCTCTATGAAAGAACGCTAGAAGTAGGGAGTCCAGCAGGTCAAGGTCTGCAAACAGGAGGTATTCTACCTGGCATGCCCAGATAGCTGCACGTTTCCGCATTGCAGTGCGCTGCTCCTTCTTCATTTTGTCTGCACAGGTGGTGCAGCGCTGAGAGCACTAACTCATGCTAATTTCTCTTAAGGTCTAGTCAATCTCCAGATTGTGCTTCCAGAGTCAGAGAAATCTGAGGATCATCTCCTGCTTGCTGATGCTTGTAACTGCAAAGGTGGTGTGCTCTGCATGGAATTTGTAGCGCATGACAAGGTCCACCACAAACTTGATGGACTCCGCTTTGTTACAAGTGCTATTGACATTGTACACCGGGATGGAGGACAAGAGGGGTCGAGTTGTGAGCTGGTGCCGCTCCATGTAGCTAGCGTCCACAAAGAGTCCGGTTGCTCTAGAGTCCAGGAGGGCAACTATGCTCCAGGTTTGCTGCATGGCGGTGGTTTTGATCTCTATGTTCATCCAAAGCAAGTTTGGCAATGGGGTGGATGCTATGACGTAGTGGCGGGGGAAGTGGCATTCTCAGGCAGGAGTGCATGCCCAGGGAGAGGTCGAGGAGGGCTTGGGAGAGCCTTTGAGTATGTCAGGGGTAGTGCTTATGGTTGGGGGGACTGAGTTGTCAACAGAAGACAGAAGTTGTATTGATTTTTTCTACCAACAGACATGCAAACCTGTTAGCACTAGGCAACAGGGGCGTACTTTTCACCTGTCATGTCCCTAAAAATCCTCCTGTGACTCCTCCAACTCTCTGGTAATGAGAGGGGCCTTGTGCACGCTCTCCAGGGCAGAGGTGTCTGAAGAGGGGATCCTGGTCACGTCATGGGCTGCTAGGAGTTGCAGGAGCAGCTCCTCCTGCTCTTCCAGGGACAGATATTGGACTTCAAGGCTCCAGAAGCAATAGCGAGCAAAGTGGCCCAGTGCACTGCAGCATCAGCATAAAAACGAGAGAAGCGTGTGCTGCCAAGAAGTATCTATGTCTATGGGGGTGCTTGGAGGCAGTACTGGGGGTGTCAACGGCGCTGCCAGAGGCAAAGCAGTTGGTCAATAAGGGAGCAGAGCAGGGAAGCACAAGGAGGAGGCAGGAGTCATGGCTTTGCAGAGCTCCTGTTTGAGCTCCATGAGCTGCCACTGCTCCCAAGCTATCCAGTACCATGACAGAACCTAGTTGTCTGGTACAAGGCTAGTATTTCCACCGTCATTGCTACATGAGTTGGGAAGAGTTATATTAATTTTTGTTGTACAAAGTGGTACCTGCAATTTTCTAATTTTTGTTAGATCTTCTGGTCTTGTGGCCTTGCTGGTAAGCTGTTTTTCTTTCTCTTTTATTTTTTTTATTCATTTTATTCCTTTTTTGAGCTTATCATTTGCAGCTCTGTGTCCATTCACTCCTTTTACATGGACTACTTCAATCCTCTACCCAATAGATTGCTATTACTAATTTGGCTCTAGCAACTAGCTAAGTCATGCTGGCACTGTTGATCTACTCAGTGGACATGAGCAATGCAACAATGACAAGGACATTAAAGGGTCTTTGGAGTTGTTATCTTCAGCTTGTATCTCAGAGGAGCCACAATCAGCTGCAATCAATGACTGCCACTCCTCTCACTCTTTTAATTCTGATAGTGATGAGGAGAGCTCTTCTGCTAGTAGTGGGATTGAACAAAGGCAAAGGCAAGGCTGCTCTAAAGGAGACTATGGAAGAAGAGAATGAGGATAAAAAAACTAATCATGATGAGTTCATTAAGGCCTTTGGCATGTCTTTGCAAAGCAAGAGGCTTTTCTCCATGCTTGTTTTAGTACACCATCCCCTGTCCTGCCTCCTTTCTCTTATTCACAGCACATGACTCCAGGCTCATTCTATCTGTCATCTACACAACACACCAGCCATTGTAATTGTCATCATTACCATTGTAGCTATTTTCATAGTTATATTGGTACTTTTTTATTTTTGCAAAACATTGTCTCTTGTAGCTACATTCTAGTAGTTACTTTCTTTTTGAAAATACATTGCTCAGCAGATATTTCTTCTGCTCACAATCAAAATGTTACAAAAACACATCACACTAACTTTCATGATCTGTTTGATGCAATTTTTATATTGTGCTGACAGGAATGAAGCCAACAGACATGCAAATGGAAATGAAGACAATGAAAATAAAAACAACGGAAATCATGCAAATGGGCTTATAGCTATGTAAAGGCTAGCAAAGGACTTTTCTTTTTGTGTAATCTGAATTGCAACAAACTGTCACAATCCATGTGTTTATTAGACTGTGTGAGGCTGATGCGCTAGAACTACAAACTAATGTGAAAATTAAAGTAAGTTATATTAAAGCCAACAGAAATTCAGCCAACAGAAATCATGTCAACAGAAATCATGCAAACAGAAATCATGCAAATGAAAATCAAGTAAGTCAACAAAAATCAAGCCAATGGAAATCAAGCCAATGGAAATCATGTGATTGGAAATCATGCCAACAGAAATCCAAAAATGAATCCTGAACTGGCCTTATCTGCTTGCATTTGTTGCAGAAGCTAACTGTAAGTAATTGAGCATGTCTTTTGCATATGATTTAGATCTTTTTTTTTGGTTTGAGCACTACCTCTGTCTCTATAGCATGCTTGGTTCCTTTAGGAATCACCTCAACCAAGCACATTGCATTCAGCCCACTTAAAAGTTTGCTGATCAAGGCTTTTACAAAGTATATATATTCCTATGTGCTCTGTAACCTATTGTACAGAGGCATTTTCATTGAAAGCAGAGCCTCAAATATGCTCAAGCACAATCTGTAATTATATTGCTTGCTCTGTCAAGTTTCCTCCTATAATCCAGAACTCTGTGTAGCACTGAAGGATTTCTGCCTCAAAGGTTTTGAGCCTCCTCCTCAGCACTCATGTCCTATTATTCACTGAAAAATTAGTGCTTAAGCAACTTCACTACAAGCCACTGGCATACAGGCCTCCACCTTCTAAAGGCAGCACATTATTTATTGCACTTGCTCTGTCCACTAACTGCCACATTAGATGTTGCAAAAAATGAGCAAAAGCCATTGTTAGCAAAGGCTTTGTACATTGAAATGGCATTTTGTGACACTTCACAGTATTTGGACTTGATTGGTTTCAGTTTCTTTTGCTCACCAAGAGTACTCAGATTTCTCCACTCTATTCTTCTGCAGAGCTTTGGGATTATTCAGCTTCTTTATTCTCAATCTTCTGAACCTTATCCAGAGATTCTTGTTCCAGAGCTCATTGTGGCAGCATCCTGTGCCTGCTGTGCTCTAGCATGCATGTGCTTCTAAGTATTCAATTACAATGATTTAGTTTTGTTAAATCCTATAAACTTCTTGCAAAGGAAAAATACGTGTTGCTTGAGTAGAGTGTGGTAGAAGCCATATATTGCACTCTATAAGAAGCTATTCTGCTGAAACTCTCTTTCATTATTTTTTTGTGCACTATTACATTGCCAAGATCTCTAAAAACAAGGATAATTTTGATGTCAATTGTCAAAGAAAAAATCAGATTCTAAAAATTCCATCTGTCTTTTTTTCTTTTTTTGGTGCAATGAGGTGCTGACATCTCCATCATGACATTGGACCCTCACTCTTATGATGTTGTATGGCAACAAACTTTTCTACTTTGCAGCAAATATATCTTTTCTTGTGAACATAAGGTGATATCTTAGTGAATAACCAAATCATTACTTAGAGTAAATACTTTCTTTAGTCTAATCATCATCAGCTTATTGATAAGTAAAAGCCATGAACATCCTATGCATTCAAAAGTAGCCAATGACTGGTTCATTTGACTTGTTTGCTGTTCTCATTGCTTCTCTTCATTTTGTAGGACTTTTATCTTTGTGGTGCAAGAAACAATATGTTCTTGAGTTCAGCAACGTTCTTTTGCATCATCATGGATGAAAAATAAATGTTTCAATTTTTGACATTAAAAAGTAGATATTAACATAGTACAATATGTGGCTTGTACTATACTTATTCTGTACTTACATTTAAACATGTTTTTTAAAATTACCATGTGCTTCTTATGTGATGCTGTCCCATAGAGCATGTGAATGAGCATTCCATGTCTATGTCAAGCTCTGTTATTTTGTTGGCTTTGTATTACAACAGATTAGAAGTAGTATGAGCCAGTAGTATAAGAGCCAATATTAAACTAAGAATTTTGAGGCAATGGATTTTGAAAAGTGTCAATGTCATTTTGTTGGCTTTGTTTAACAGATTTGAGCCAACAAATATAGTACAAACTACTATCAAACTAAGGATTTTAAAGCAGCAAATTTGAGGCAATAGATATGAAGCTAATAGAAATGCTGATGTCATTTTTTTTGGCTTTGTTTCTCAACAGATTTGAGCCAATGAATTTAGTACAAATCAATATCACACTGTTTTTGAGTTGACAAAATCCATTGCAATGATGGATTCAATCCGCTGACACTTTTAAAATCCAATACAATTCTACTCATGAATGCAGTGTATTACATTAACATTGCAATGCTAATGATTCTAAACAAACTATTCAAGCATTTATATTGCTTCAATTGAAAGTGCTTGTACAAACAGGCCTCTTGATGGTTTCAGGCCTTAGTAACAGTCCCCGTGCATTTGATTGCTTTCACTGCAAGGTTGTTGAGTTAGCGCTTGCCAACTTGACACACACCGTTGCTTAGCGACTTTCATGTTCTATTACACTTGTCATTATTTTTTTTGATTGGTCAATTAGTGGCTTTTTAGTTTAATTAATACAGCAACTTAGCACCTATAAATACTGTAGATATTTTGTCTTAGCCATCATCAAATCATACACTCTATAGTCCAGATCTCATTTTTAGCGCATTCTAAGTCCTCAGAGTTGTTAAGAGATAAGTCTTGCCAACTTTACCTTGCTGACTGTATCTGCCAACCTTCATTTTTACAGTGCCCTTCATTTTTACAGTGCTATACAAGCACACTCTTACTAACATCTACATTGTTAAAGGTCTTACCAACTTCTAGCACTCTAGCACTTTGCAGGCTTATGGCTTAAATTGCTAAGCAACTCTTTTATTTTTCTAAGTCCCACTACATTAAAAAGACTAGGCTTCTGGAACTCTGTCCAGGACTCTCCCATTACTAGCAACTGCTTAATGCTACTCATTCTTGAGGTGCCAGGTTTACTATTCATCAGAACAGTGCTTAGCAACTTTTGAGCATCATCACATACAACCAATAAGGATATTGTAGTGTCAATAAACAATGCCCATGTGTAGGATGTTAAATACAACCCAAAAGGAAAATCCCAGCCTCAAGTCCAATTGCATGCCTGCACTGCTTAGCATGCTATCACAGCTTTATCAGAAAAATAGGTGTCTTGTTTGCTAGGAATATCTAAAAATTGTGTTAGTTGCACAAAAAACAAGAGTTTAAAAGTCAAGGCTATATATTGTATAAGCATTAAATGCATGCCAGCAGGTGAGTTATTTAGTGCTTATAATTCCCATAACCACCTGAAGACATCTTGTTTTAGTCTCATTTCTAAAAATTCTCAAAAATTTAAAAATTATTCTCTTTTACTCAATTATTTATACTGATTCTAAAATATCTAGTCTACAAAATTTTTGAACCTGATGTTAATAAAAGTATGTGTGCTATTAGCTCACTCATGAGTTTGTCTATCTTGTTATTGATTGCTCTGGATTTGTTGAGCAGTGCTGCACTCTCACTCATGCCTTAGGATGCAGTTGCATTGGTTGCAGATCCCGTCTCTGTGTCATTCTGTTTGAAGCCTGTTAGTTTCATCTGTGTCAATGTTTTTGGGGCTTTCTGTGTCCGTTGTAGTTTGCAGAACTCCTCGCTGCCCTTAGCCCTTTTTACCTAACCATTTCCACCTTTTTCAGGTGTTCCTCTAGCTAGCCTTTTATACTCGATTCTTCTGTGCATAACTTCCTTTATTACCTTTCCTACTTGTTCTGGTACTTTTTGAGGATTCCAGACAGACCTTGTTCCTCTGGCCTCATCTACCTTGGCCTATGTCCAGGATTCATCTGTTGGATAGTACTTGTATCACATCTTGAGTATTCTGTCAGTTAGGCAGGTCTTGGTCTCTATGAAAACTGGACATGTTCTTGCCAAGGAGGCATGGTTATAGCGTATGCCCTTTGCCTTGCAGTTTATGCATGAATATTTGCTTGGGTCCTTTGCCTTGCAGTTTTTTGTCCTGTG
>QLOM01003347.1:0-28469 GCA_003313785.1 Termitomyces sp. MG148 | reverse complement strand
TACTACCTGATGCGCAAATTCCAGTGCATCAGCTATAATTTTGATGTATTCCTCTGTGACCATACCATGGCTCTGGCGTGCACACCAGAGTACAATCATATAACGCCTCCCCTCAATCTTTCATCTCACCACATGAACCTGGTGGTCATGCCAACCCCCAAGGGTTACTTGAGGTGGAAGGACCGCAATGGGAGGCCATTCTTCACGCTTGCTGGCTTTGACTCCAAAGGTAC
This sequence comes from Termitomyces sp. MG148, assembly GCA_003313785.1. NCBI lineage: Eukaryota > Fungi > Basidiomycota > Agaricomycetes > Agaricales > Lyophyllaceae > Termitomyces > Termitomyces sp. MG148. The sequence continues at coordinate 28,236 of QLOM01003347.1, read as the reverse complement.
ATGCTTTACTTTTGACTTGTTCAAGCTGGCACAAAAAATTCTATACTTCTGCCACCCAGGTATGCAGAATTCAGTGATTGGTATTGCGGTAGACTTTGCCTACCACATTCACTGGAAGACTGTCATGGGACATGCCCTCACCTCAGCACTCTCTCCGCAGGGATGTGCCCACAGACGCTTTGCAAGGCTATTAGCCTTGATTATCACGCGTCCAGGGCTCTATAGGGAAGCCATCATGGCCTACAACGCTGCCAACCCTCAGTCCCCATTCCAAGCCATGAGCTGGACAGATGTCCAGCTCACTCTTCCAAAGTTTGATGATGCTGTTGCAGTGAACCTGATGGATGCAGATGTCCTGCGTATGCTCCTGGTGAACTGCATTCCACCAGAATGGGTGGACCACACCTATACTTTTGGCGTGGTCTTCCTTGAGACCCACTTTTTTGAGGTGAATGCCTCAGTTGACCTCTACCACAATGTCAACGATGAACGTCATTGTTGACTCAACCAGTATGGAGAGCCTCCAGCTATTCCTCAGTGGGATAGCTGGCGCAACCCCACCATAGATGACATGATTTGTCTTCATGTGCTACTTGCACTAATGCAAAATGTAGGGTTTGTTGAACTAATCAGAGGGACTCTAATCAGTGTAGACAACTAAACTTTACTTTTGCAAGTTTTGTGGGACTATGACACAGAAACTAACACTTGTAATGAAGTTGTAATGGTTTTTGTAGCTTTATTTTATGATTATAATGAACCGAAGCAGTTCACAATATAAATGGTCTCTAAAAAGATACCAAAGAGTGACCCTAGTAAAGTCAACTAAATGATAGGCCTAAGTAGTCACACTCCCTGGGGACCCTGAGCCACACAAATGGTTTATTCACTAGATTAACAAAGTTAAGCTTTAGTTTGAGCGAACTCAGTTCACACAAATGTAGGCTATAAGCTTTATTAAGGCTGGTCTGAAGTACTTTACTGATTAGCCTAAGTAGTCCACTCCCTGGAGACCCTGAGCTGCACAGGTATTTCCTTAGCTGGGTCCCCCTTTTCTTCCCCTATTTATATCTCTTTGAATGCGCACAGACCATGTGTGATTTGCGTGTCAGTGGGCCCCCTATTGGTCTGGGTATAGGCTAAAGTTTGAGCCATCCAGGTGCCAATTCAATAAAATGTATTAAATTGTAAAATTTGCTCTGGCTGCCTGTTTCAGGCTTGTTTCAGCCTCTGGTTCCGTCATTCTGGCGTCCAAGACCTGTGAAGGGTCCTTCCATCATGTCCGCGTGGTTCTGGGGTGTCTGGTGGTACTCAGGAAGGCAGGATAGCACCATTATAGGCCTTGGTAGGGCTCTGAGAAGGAAAGTCACAAAGGTTTGATGGAATTGATGTGCTGATCACAGATCATGATCTGGGATCTTTGATGGATTCCATCAATTTTTAATTTAGACTGATTTTGGTATTTGGATCTTGATCTGGGATTAGATAGTATTAATCTAATCCATTTTGATGGCCACTGAGTGCCGTGCTATTTTCAGCTTTATCTTTGATTGTGGATTTTTCTGTGATCAAATCAGCTTCTTTGACACTGCCACATCTCGGTTATCATTCCATCAAAATCTAATTCCGTATCATCACTGATTGATTGATAGAAGCTTTCGGCTATTATTTCTCGTTGACAAATCATTGACTTTCAAAGATATGCCTATATTTCAACCATCTGTGCACCGTTTTACACATTTGGACCAGTTTTAGGATTGTCAGGAAGCGCGGAACATTATGGTATGTCTAGCCCATGGTTTTTGGCTGTTAGAACATGTCTTGCTTACAGGTTTCAGCATTTTCTAGACATGTCTTATATTTCTTTTGTACCTCCATGGATAATGTCATATTTTTCCATGTTTCCACAACAGCGGGCTGCCATATCAGCACATAAAACTACTCAAGGCCACAATTATGTCAAATGCAGGCTTGGTCCCATTGACCACAGAACAGGCTCCCGTCGCATTGACGTTGTCTGCCCCTGTTGCCTCATCATCGTTGGTTAATGTTGACACCAAGATGAGGATTGATCTGGCCAGCAAGTTGGTGCACCCGCTGTCTGCGTGAACTTCATAGGCAGCTCATCAACCTTTCAACTGGTACTGTTGGTTAACGTTGACTTTTGTATTCTTTTGGCAGATGAGTAAGGATTTTGAGCCATGGAGGCCTTATCTGCCTCCACATTTGTGGACTCAATATTGTTATTTCATTTTAACTATACTCATACTTTTGGTTGTACACTGCACCCCATGTGTAGACTGCATAGCAGTCTAAAAGGGGGCATGTAATGGACTTACAGCCATAGAGCTTTGCTCTATGGCTTATTCAAATACATATTATAATTATTATATTAAATAATAATTATATTATCAATTAAAACTAAAATTAAATAATCAAATACATATTATAATCTGTATGGCTGCTTTATGTAAGGCAGCCAATTTTACTGTCATACATAGCACTAGAATCACATACCGATCTGGTTCTGCTGTGTGACCATAAGGCTTTGCAATTACTTTGACAATGTTTCAATTATGCAATAGTTGGTCGCATAGGCTCAGAGGAAATGGGTGGTGAAGGAGGCCTTACTACCAATGGGGGCTGGATTGCAGTGGGTACTGCCACCTGTGCAACCTCAACTGGTTGCAGTATCTGTGGTCAGGCCCTCTTGGGCTCACCCACTAGTTCCTTGTGCTTGCTTGCATGGTCAATTGGCTCCAGCATGGACACATGCTGCCATTTCATAAGCTCAATCTGATCGAGCAAGCCTTCAATCATGACCGTTGCCAAGTTGTCCTGCAAGAAGAATGCCGCTGCTGGGACAGGCTACTCTGCAGCTTCCAATCTGCAGACCAGCAACTCCTTACCCAGTCCATGTGCTTGGGGCACATACTGCTCCAAAGTGTTATATTCAGCAGGCCAAGTGAACTGTGGAGGTAACAGTGGCCATGCTATTGCATGCGTGTAACTGTACAGTAGCACAGCGGCCAAACTTGGCCCCTGGGAATAGCGCTTATAGCATGTGAACTCTGGGTGGTGCTTGTAGCACCCATTGTTGTCTATATCCATTTGATGTGGGTGGAGCAGTGTCTGGTAAGGAAGCAGCTCCTTGCAGCCAGAGTAGGCCATGCCCACATAGTAAGGTGGATCATATGCCTGATAAGGCAGGTGTGCCGCATGCAATGTTATATTTTGATGTGTCAAGGTATCTCTTGCTTGACCCAGTGTGGGTCTCCTCCCCCTTCTAGAGCTCTAAAAGCTCTGACTAGGATGAGAAGGCCCTGGGTAGGCTATACTACTACTGATAACATGGTCTAGACGTGCTCCTCTAAGGTGAAAGGAAAGAAAGAAAGAAAAAAAAATTCCAAGTCTGCCAGTGGTCCAAACAACCACAAACATCCAGCAACTTGATTGGACTTAGTTCAATCTCCTCAGTGTTGCACGTTCTCGACCCATCTCACTAACTGCCTGAGGTGCTCCATGCCCTGTAGCTCTAAGTACCTGTCCATGGCTACAAGGTCCTTGCAGTTTGCTAGGTTCTTTCAGGTGGTGTCCCCCAGACTCCATCAAACCTCAAATTCAAGATCACCCTGTGCAGTCCATTGATGATCCATAATGTCATCCATGAACCACTCATGGTCCTCTTCTGTGCCAAAGTCATATGGCTCAGGTGTCATGCAATTTGGAAACAGTGCATCACTGTTGGCTTGATATAGTTGCAGCAGCAACACATGAAACTTTGATACTATTCTCTGCGCTTGCAGTGCCGCAGGAAGTTCCAGCACATAATTCAACGTGCTGGATTCAGCCTCTAGGACCTTGTATGGTCCAATCCACTTAGGGCAAAGTTTACTTGCCCTTTTCTTGGGTAGGCTTAGATTCTTGGTTGACAGATAGACCAAACCAGTCATCCATGTCCTTCAAGACCACCTGCTCTGCCTTTACCAGCACTCCATTGACAACAACCACATTCTTGACAAAGTCAAGCGTAACCTTATTTCTATGCATGAACTTATAATCATATCATAGCAATCAAAATTTGCTATATCCACGTATTCCTGCATCAAAGTCTCTGATGCTCTGACCCTGACTTCCACACCAAACTGCACCATAGTGTGGCTACTCACAGTACCCAATTGGAGCATTAGTGGCTCCTCCAACTCGTGCACATAGATTGTGTTAACATGAGCAATCTGGGGAGTAATCCCCATCATGGTACTCCCTGAGTCCCACAGCATCCAGGCTGGATGTCCATTGACATTGACATAGGTTACTAGGCACTTCCTTTTCTCAGGAGAATACCTTGGATATTGCAGCCTCTCTGCTGCCTTTTGCAGAGTCATGCATCTCATGCATACATGTTTGTTCTCTGGATATTCCATAAGAGCAAACATGTGCTTCTTGTCATCATCTCTGCCATAGTAGTTGTTCTTGTACACATTGACAGCGACGTACTCATCCTTCTCACTATGGACACTTTCTGCATCATCTACCACAGAATACTCTTCCAGTTCCAGCTCAGCATTATTGTTTTCAACAATATCTTCCTATCCAAGCACGTCCTCTAAAACACGCAGGCTTTTGCTAGGGGCCGCTGCAGTATGCACTGCGTGTAGTTGCACTTTTGGCACAAAAGATTCCTTTGCCATGTGGCCAGTCCTGCAAGAATTGTAGCACCATGGTGCATCACCATTTGCCCTGTGTTCTTTGTTGCCCCCCTCATACATGGTTCTGACTGTCACCGCCTTCGGCGGTACATCCTGTGTTGTGTTTGGAGCAACTTGTGCAGGTTCCACTGCTGGCCAGGGCTCTCTCACTCTGAGCCTCTGCATGGTAGGCCTGGTTATAGGCCATTGGTCCAGTGACACAACACCTTGGACAATAAATCACAGATTGTGATTTTTCTTCATCTCTGACTGTTTGGCCAGGAATGTTCCAATTTTCACAGGCTAGCAACTATTGGCCAGGTGTCGTGAACTATGCTGATCATAGTGATTGGCAGTCTTTGTTGACTGCTTATAGCATATAGCATATGCTAGGAACTTGGTTACCATGTTGACTTCTGGAGACAAGTTATTGTTGTGTATGAGCATGCAATGCATTTCTGCAGGGATCCCATCAAGGAATGTCTCTCTAATTGTATATTTGTCTGGGCCATATTCTGAGCATGAGCTACCAGTTCATTGTAGAATGTCTGGAAACCAGTCTTAGCATCATACACAGCTGTTCTAAAGGCTTCATGAACCTCTTGCATAGTGGCTGCATTCATGAATTGGTTGTATAGTCTGATGAGGACTTCTTTGAAGGTTCAATCCTGCTTATTCTGATTGATGTGCAGGACATGTCGGCGGAACCAATTCCGCGCCTCTCCATCAATGAATTTGTGTAGTACAAATACTATCCAGCTACTTTAAGGGTCTTACCAGCATTCCGTCTGTCATGCTTTGTCAGCCACATTCAGTGGCATTTCAGACTCCGCTCTTACTATTCCATTGAACGCCATCCTACAAAGTAGTGTGTCCCTCACTCAAGAATATTGAAGCGCCGCCTCAGCAGCAGCAGCAAAGTGTGACACAGCTCAACCTCCTTCCAAAAATGGACATCTGGCAATGATAAGGCAATAGCTTGGGTTTTCACTGAACGATGTTGTTGATCCAAGCTGTAGAAACAACTAAACATAAGTTATAGCTTCAATCTATAATATATAAGTGTAATCATTTGATATAGAACAGATATTCTCGAATCTAGCTCAGAGGATGGAATGGTGGTAAGACCCTAAAAGTGGCCAGAATGACGGTGGGGGATAGTATACACTCTTAGTCCATGTCATCTCCACCATAGCAGCACATTGCTCAATAGTAGCACACATCCATGGCCCAGTCCTCTAACTAAGAGAACTTGTGTCCTCCAGCATATGCTTGTATATGCTTTCCTTCAGCTTTATAGGGCTTTACCCCATCAGGGAACTTAAACCTGACTCTCAAAGAGTCATCCACCAAACAATTGAGGCAGTCATGCATATAATCCATATGGATCCTGACCACTTTGTTCATTCCTGGAGTGCTAGCCCACAAATCATGTGGGGCAGGCATTGAAAATGCCTGAGGTACCCAATAAAGAGGTTCTATTGCCTCTTGCTCTCGTGGTCAAGGCTCTGGTTGCCTTGGACCTGCTGGGTCCAACTGTCAACCTGGTGGCCTGCCATTTCCTTGACAATACCAATCATTGCAATTGTCATTCTGATGACCATGACTTCTATTTGATTGGCTCTCTGATCCATCTTCACTCTTGTCTGGATCCCCATCTGGCCCACTTGTCCAGGTGACAAACTGTCACCACATCTCATCTATGGGTATTACTCCTTCATGCACTCCTTGGTTGTCTATCAATGACTCACTATGTTCCCACAGGTCTTGGTTGCAGATGCGCTGATAATTCATGTGCTCGTTCTAGTTGTCCACTAACTGGACATGTTTTGCAACACGTTGCGACTTTGTGGGTTCTTCTGGCATAGGAAGTTCATTGACTTCCTCCTTGATGATGACTTGCTTGCAGGGAGTCTTTCTCCCTTGCAGCTCAGCTATGTCATCCTCATCTGCTGGAGTGGTCATCACTGTTTCAACTTCAGATAGTGCCTGTAATGGCACTCCACTAGCATTGTGCTGTCAATTGGTAGCATTGCATCTTTGTGCAAAGTCCTGATGGGACTCATTTGCCTGTTGCAGTGCATTAAGCATCTCCATTGCATCCACAATACCTGTTGCTCATTGATGCATGATTGCATCATAGTCTGCCGACTCAGCCAGAGTGGCTGTTGATGTTGCTGTTCCTCTGGCAGCCTTACGCTTATTAACATACTCACGTATCTCTAATTCAAATATACACATAAATAGTTTGATGTATTCTGTCAAATCTGCCCTAGGTACAGCATGGCCTCTAATGGCCAATAATTGTAAACGCTTCTGTGTTGATTCCTTCACAACCATTGAGTAATGATCTAATACCAGCTGAAGCTGTATTGACAAGGTTAATAACAACCTGTGATTCTCCTCTTTGTTTGAGGAGTCCAGTTTAGACTCTAAGTCCAGAACTTTCCTCAGGCCCTCATGCCTCACCCACAGGCATGGTATATGCTCATCACTTAAGCCAGTTGGCCCCTTCCATCCTGCTACTCACTCCTTTGGTTTCCTTGGTGTGGCCTGTGCTTGTCCATATGTCTTCCAGAGAGCATGAATGCTCTCTTCCAATTCATCTCTCACACCCAACTGCATTGGAGTATACTGACTCCCCTGCTGATTCTGGCATGATGACATTGTCACCCCATCTCAGACTATGTCATATGGGGCTGATACCTTCCTGCTAGTAGCCATCCTAAACACCTCCTCAGGACCTCTACAAGTATACCACTCACATGCCCTCATAGAAGCAACTACCTCATTCCATTTGCATGGCATTTGTGGGTCATACACCCACTGGAAGTCTGGTGGCACATGTCACGACCCACCCCCGGGCCTGAGCCCCGGGCCTGGGACCACACCACACACCCCAGCAAACACCCCTCGCATGACCTCGACTCGGGACGAACTCCACAAACACCCAACACGGCCATCACATCATACCCTGGTCGATCCTGACGTTCCCCTAGGCACCCCATGGACACTACTGACAACCCCCGGGGATTCCCGGCGCAACAGCATGGCGACCCACACAACATCCGATGCATCACGCATCATTTGACGCATCATGCATGATTGCTTCATGCCACGCATCACGCCGCGCATCATGCATCGCCCTGCGCATCAACCCACGCATCATGCTTCGTCCCGCATCAACTCCCACATCATGCCTCACCGCGTCCTCTCGTCGTGCCACGTCCTCCCTCATGCGGCGCCACTGCGACTCCCAAAGCAATGGTGCCACTCCCATCTGACACCCGCGTTTTTCCTTTGTCCTCCTAGGTGCTCCAGGACACCACCAGAGCCCCGGAGCAGCCCCCAGACCCAGAACCGGGACCCCAGACCTGCCTCGTTGCATAGTCAGTATATAAGCCCCCCCATAGCACTAAGTATGGTAGTCTTGATATTGCCCATACTCTCCGGTTTTTCTCTCGTATCGCTCCGGCCTCGTAACTTCGCCTCGTACTTGTCTCCACTCTATCGTCTCATACTCGTCTCCATTTCTATAGTCCGTATTCGTCTCTACTCTCTCGTCTTGTATCTGTCCATTGTCTCTATCTACTCTCTTAATTCCATCTCCTTTGCTCATCCATCTCTTTCCTCCGTCCTTGTCTCTGCCTCGAGTTTCTCCTTCCCTTCCCTTATTGTATTCCGATCTCGTATCTTTTCTGGTCCGCAGTCTCCGCTCCTCTGAGTTCGGCCCTGCACCTGTCAAACTCTAAATTGCCTATTCGCCTATCAGCCCCTTGATTTCCCCGGATAGTTCGCCGCCGGCACGCCACTCATCGCGCCGTCTAACCTGAACTTCCCCAGTAGAACCTTCTTGTCCGGCGCTCGCCCCTTGCTCGCGCCAACCCCAGGACACTTTGTCTGATCTCCCCTCGCCCCCGGCGCACGTCACCTCATCCCGGCGCCTTCCTCTGGTCCTCTCTAAGTCCCGGCATGTCCGTAGCTGTCCGAGTACACTTGGTAAGGCCTCGCCCAGAATTGCTGAGCCCCCGGGTCAGCGGAACCTGACAGCACAGTGGGCTTGTCCCACAACTGGCACCACTCCCCCTGTTCCCTGGCAGTACTCCACTGCTCTTTGTCATCCTCATCATCCTCGTCATTTACAAGTGGAGGTACCTTAGTCTTGCCAGACTGTCCTCCTTGACCCTGTATTGCCTCAAACTCCTTTATTGGCATCAGCAGTGCTGCCGATTCTCCTGGAAGACTCTCAGGAGGTTCTTCCACCTCCTTCATGTCCTCCACCGTTGCTTGTTTGCGACCTTGTAGTCAATCCACACTGCAGTGCCTTTCAGTAGCCTGCTGCCGGTGTAGCTGGCCTTCCATATCCTCCAAGGCCACTTTCTTGGCCAGCATTGCTATGCCATTCACAATGACCATGTCATTGATGAAATCTAAAACCACCTTGTTTCTTCTAAGGAACGGTGTGCCAATAATCAGATCATAACGATCAAAATTGGCTATGTCTACGTACTCCATCGTATCAGAGCCCAAGGTAGCCACCTTGACATTTGCTCCATATTGGACAATTGACCTGCTCCCCACCATACCCAACTGCAATCTCAGCGAGGACAATTTGTGCACATGTGCAAACTGCGGTGTCATTTCTGTGGTTGTACTCCCTAAGTTCCACAACATCCAGGCCAGATGGCCTTTGACATTTACATACGTCACCAGACACTGCTTCTTCTCCTGCTACAGCTTTGGCCCTTTCAGCTTTTCCAGTGCCTTGTGTAGATGCACCTTATGCATTTTTACCTGGTGATCGCCAATTATCTGCTCCCCCTTGGAAGCCTCTGACATTGCTACTAGATGTTTGGAGTTGCTATCGTAACTATAGTAGTCATTATCATACACATCCACTGTGATGTACTCTTCTCCATCCACAAAGACACTATGTGCTTTGTCATTGTTGTTCTTGACCTCCTCTAACGCCTCTGGCTCCTCAGCCAGGTTGGGCTCTTCTTCAGGTTCACTGCCTGACTCTTCCTCTGCTGTATGAGTGGCACATACATATGCCTGTTTTTCATTGTGAGGGCATTCCTTGGACCAGTGGTCTATGCTTCCACACACCAAGCATCCCTCTTTGGCTCAGGCAACCATTGGTTGTCCTCTGCCTATTTGCAATGCTAGACCTGTTGGTCTTGGATTAGCCTCAGCCTGTCCTGCACCCACCGGTACAGGTTTAGTCCATGGTCCCCGTGCTTCTGGGTGCCGTACCACAAATCGTGGATTGCAATTCTGCTCCATATACACCTTCTTTGCCAGGAAGGTGCCAATCCTCACTGGTCCTCTGGTCAACATGTGACAATGCATACTACGTTGCTCGTAGTGACTCACAGTACGAGCGGCCTGTTTGTACTGGATTGTGTATACAAGGAACTCAGCGATATTGATTTCTGGGGATAGATTATCATCCCTAAAGAGAGAGCATCTCATCTCAGCCGGTACACCATCCACAAATGCCTCACAGATTGTGCATTGGGGTACACTGCCATGTTCTGTGCATGCTCCAACAGTCTTGTGCCACCAGGTCAGCATTATGCATGCACTGATAGTTTACTCAATCAGCCCATGTTACTGCCATTGGTACACGGTGGGACAGCCTCACTGGCTCATTTGTCAGAGCATTCTCCTTCTTCTGGAGGGCTAGAGTTGCTACTCTCAAGCACAGAGGTGGTGTTCCTCCTTCTTGCTTTACCGTTGCTTGCCGCCCTAACCAACCTCCCTCCCTTACTGGCTGAGGGTGAGGCTCGGATGGTGGTATTGATGTAATTGTCTCCATGACAGACAATGGTGAGGGTACCAACCCTGACATAGTTCTCTGGCACTGTGCTGCTGCCTGTTGCTGTAAGGGCGACCTCTAGAGGCTATGGCTCAGTCACACAGCTGGCAGAGGGAAATCCAAAGTATATTTAGGTAATACAACAATAACTACTCACTTGGCAGAGGGAAATCCAAAGAAAACAAGTCTAGGGATTCCCTATGCCAGGAGTGACACTTCCAAGGCTCCAGAAGCATGGAAAGTAACTGTATAGCATGACAAAAGCCACAATAAAATTTATAATCTAAAAAAAGAAAATCTCCAAAAATAATTAAAAACTCGGAAATTGCCATTGCTAGAGGTCATGCACATGTCTCATGTGACTTGCTTAGTGATTTGGAGGCTAGCCTTGAGATGACTAAGCCTCTCTGGAAGCGTTGGCTACACTTGTTTGAATGATAACTAAAGAACCAGAGCACTTCAAGGGCTGAGAATAGTACTAATAGATAGTGTTGAAAGAATAGAAGCAGTAAGGTAAAAGAGTGACAGTAGAAATAAGGAAATAAATAGAGGAAGAATGAAGGAATAAGGAGTGAAAGAAGAGGGAAATGAGGGGTCCCCTGACAGTTGTCTGACAAAATTGTCAGTAGATTCATTCACCTGCTTAGGCACATTCAGCAACTCCATCACTTGCTTGATAGCTGGCTCAGTCGGGCCCCATACCTCCTTGTACAGTACTGATCCAGACAGTGTGGCCATAGATGCAGTGGATCCACACACGTCAAGTACTCTTGTACTTCTAACTCAAAGATTTGAGTGTAGAGTTCCACATACTCTGTTGAGTTTTCTGGTGGAATCTGTTGGCTCCATTGGCCCATCATTTCTAAGTGCTTTAGCACGTACAGCTGCAGTCTTTGCTGTGTGGTTGCCTTCAGTACCACATACTAATCCAACACTAGCTGTAATTGCACTTTTCAGGTCGAATACGACTAGGATCCTTCCTTCTTGTTGGACAACACTTTGTCATGGACGCTATTGTCCTGCTCCAGTTCTAAGAGCTCTTTCAAAGCTGCATACTGAACTGGCTGTGTCATGGACACTCGCCCTCTCATCTCTGTTACTCCCTCTGCTTCCCCCACAGGCTGAGCAGCCCTAAACAGCAAGCTATGCGCCAGTTCCGTCCCCTGGATCAACTCTGTGAATTGAGTTGTATCCTCTGGTCTCTGCTTTGGCAGAGCAACATTGGTGGACATCCTTGAGTGACTCGGGGGAACTTGGATGTGTGGCAACAACACTTCTGTTGCTCATCGTCCTTGGTCCCTCATCCATCCTGAGTGGACAATGCTCCTCATACGGGCCATGGATAGCCCTTCAGGCATTCCATAGCCATCTATGCAGGACAACTCCCCCAACTCCTGTTTGGGTGGGGGTTGATACACTGCCGCCTGAGGTGCCATGGTTTGCCCTGTATCTGGTGTAGCGCATTCTGTGCCTTTTAGTTCATTGGTCTGGTCGCTCGATGTCATTGTCCTGATAGAGTTGTCCAGTAGTGTTTATTCCCATGTGGCTGTATGCAAAGTCAAGAGTGGATCAAAGAAGCAGAGCTGAGAAACATAGGCTGAGATCCGAGCACCGAAAGCAATCAATCCAAGATTGGATGATTCAAAAAAATGTAACAGAGTTACAAGCCTTGTAGTCTTAGTTTGGACAATAGAATCAGACCAAATAATGGTATTGATAATGTACAAAACTAAGAACAAGACTGCTTAGCTAAGTGCTAAGCAGTTGACAAAATATCAAAATATAAGTAAAAATAAAATAATTAAGTACAAAAAACTATGTACAGGTGCTAATGCACCGTGCTTGTTACATCCAGGTTCCATCATAAGTGATAGAGACGCTAAGTTCACATCTTACTGGTGGCAGGAGCTGCACAAGCTCCTCAGAGCTAAATTGCTCATGTTGGCCTCGTTCCATCTGCAGACAGATGGACAGACGGAGCGTGTGAATTGAAGTATTGCGCAAATCTTCTGTATGGTGGTCCAACCAGACCAACGCAACAGGGTAGAAAAGATACCTCTGACTGAGTTTGTGATCAACATAAGTGTGTCAGAGACTACAAAGTACGCACTGTTCAAGCTCAATGGAGGCTACATGCCCTCCATGCTTTGGGAGCTCCAAGAGGATGAGGTCGTTCACAAGGGTGTGAAAGACTTTGCATGGAAAGCATTGGAGAACCTAGCCAACGTGCATGATGTGATCATTGCAGCATGTGTCATACAGGCATGACATGCGAATGACAGGCCGAGCAATGCACCTGAACTAATGCCAGACACATTAGTATACTTGTTAACCAAGAATTTTAACCTCTCAAAAGGGAGAGCGAAGAAGTTGTGTTCAAAGTATATTGGACCCTACAAGATCTTGGTTGTGGAACCAAGTACATCAAACTATGTGCTAGAGCTGCTAGCAGCTCTACAAGCAAGACACATTGTACCCAAGTTCCATGTATCATTACTCAGACAATACAGCGCAAACAATGATGCCATGTTCCCTAATTGGGTGACACCTGAGACTTACGACTTTGGCACCACTAACAAATAAGAATGGTTTGTCGAAGAGATCCTGGGCCATCGATGGAAAGATGGAACACACCTCAAATTTGAGGTATAGTGGAGTGCTAGTGATATGACTTGGGAGCCATATCAGACCTGTTCAAAGCTTGCAGCTTTGGATCAGTACTTAGAGCTGCAGAGTGTCAAATGCCCAAGTCAGCTTGCTAAGCACTCACATGCTTAGCCTGAGTAAGCCAGATTTGATGAAGATAAAATCTATTATCTTATCCCATTGCAATAAGATTATAATCAGATCAATCATGATCCATATGGATAAGATGGATGCATCTGATCAGATAGTACAGATCAGGAGAGGCAGATCTTTTGATTGGATCAGGTTATGTAACCTGATGAGTAAGAATTTTTTCTTTTCTCTCACCAATGACTACAATGTCCTCAAAAAATGTCGTATCTGTCTCAAGGTACAATGCCTCAGCCACATCCTCAGAACCTGCAGGGTTCTGGAGAAGGGGGGGAACCGCCCCCGCAACAACAACAACAACAGCCATCAATGACAATGCCGAGTGTGGCGTCATACCCAATGATGTCCCAGTTTGGGCAGCCTCTCTTCCAATATGGACAACAACAATTTTAGCTGCAGTTTATGCCAGTTTTGTACTTTCCAGGACCAGCTGGTCCTAGACAACAAATGGGTCAGCAGCAGGTGATGTGGGGCATGCCAATGCAGTTTCTGCTAGCGCAGACCCATAGTGCAAGTACAATTCTATTGGAGGAGAACACACTAACTGCACCATAGGTAGCTCCAATAGATGTCGACAAGGAGTTATCACAACAAGGACAAGAACAAGTCAAAGTAGCCCAACCTTGACAACAGAGAGACCAAACACTGCCTCCCAGAGAGGCTTATAAGAGAGAACGGAGGTGATTGCCTCCAAGAAGTCACCTGGCACACAGAGGAGCGCCATGCAAGTTTATAGGGCACAGGTGGGACGAGCCCGTGTTGCAAGGTCTAGTGCAAGGTCAACACTGAGGTCCTCTTTCCCAAAGCATGCGCCATCTCTGTGGCATGCATTGTATATTGAGAAGGGAAAGGGGAAGGAAGTGGGCACACTTCCAGAGGTTCTAGACCCTCAGACAGAGAATGTGTGAAAACAATTGGTGTCCACTGGCCAGAGAGTGCCACCGGAATCTGCATTTTTGAAGGACCCTGTAGCCCAGGTTGTGATTACTGAGCTGCTTGACAAGATTGTTATGCTGCAACAGCGTAACAATAATACTATCAAGACGTTTACAAATGCCCTGAAGAGGTGGCCAGCATTCCCCAAGGAGCAGGCTGAGGCAAAGTGCCTCAGAGCACACGGTACGGTCTGGGGGGCAGGGTAGACTAGTGTGGCAGCACCAGAGGTGCAGACGGCACCTCTATGTACTAGAGAGACCAGAGAACTCACTCAGACTGCGTCCAAGCTGTACAACAAGCTTGTGGATGTTGATGCAAGCTTATTATCTGATGCATGAGTTTCAGCGCATCAGTTTCAACTTCTATGCCTCCCTGCAAGATTGGACAATGGCTCTGGTTTGTACACCAGAGTACAAATACATCACTCTCTCCCTCAACCTCTCATTGTGCCATATGAATCTGGTGGTCATGCCAACCCCAGAAGGTTACTTGTGCTGGAAGGATTGGGCCAGGAGGCCATTTTTTACGCTGACTGGATTTGACTCCAAAGGTGTGCGATTCACCTTTGACCTCAACAAACTAGCACAGAATATTCTCTATTTCTGCCATCCCAGCATGCAGAACTCCATGCTCAGTATTGCAGTCAATTTTGCATACCAACTGCACTGGCAAACACTGCTGGGGCATGCATTGGCTTGGGTGCTATCTCCTTCCAAATGAGCATGAGGACGATTTGCAAGGCTACTTGCCTTGATACTCACCCGTCCTGGACTGTATCAGGAAGCTATTGCAGACTACAACGCCGCCCATGCCTCCACACCCTTCACTCCCATGAGCTGGACCAATGTCCAGCTCAGACATCCTCACTTTGATGCTGCCACCGCAGTCAACTTAACAGACACAGATGTGCTGCATAAAATGTTGGCAAACACATCTCTCTGGAATGAGTGGATCACCCTTATACTTTTGGCATTGTCTACCTCAAGACTCACTTCTTTGAGGCAAATGCCTCAATTGATTACTACCACAAGATCAATAACAAACAACACTGTTGTCTCGACTTATATGGCAAGCCCCCCACTATACAACAGTGGGATGACTGGCGAGTGCCAACCAAGAATGACATGATCTGGCTTCACATGCTCTTGGCACATAAACACATGCAAGGACAAGTCCACCTCAAGCGTGGACTCTACTATCCGATTGGGATGAATCCCAATTGTCACAATCTATAGCAGTGCCAGTCTTAACATGGACTGTACCCTTCATCTCTGGTACCCCAAGATACTGCGGTTTAGGCTCCTGTTGCCTCAACATTGTTTGCTCCCACTGCCTTGACATTGTTGGGTAACACCAACATAGACATGAGGATTGACTTGGCCAGCAAGTTGGTGTGCCTGCTGTCTGCGTGAATTTTGTAGGCGGCTCATTGTTTCTCAACTGATACTGCTGGTTAACGTTGACTTTTGTATTCTTTTGACAGATGAGTAGGAATTTCAAGTGGAGGCTTTCTTTGCCTCCACATTTGTGGACAATACATATATTTTTTATTTTCATTTTATTTTATTTACACCACCTACTACTGCACTCCCAATGTGTAGACTGCATAGCAGTCTAAAAGGGGGGCATGTAATGGACTTATAGCTATAGAGCCTTGCTCTACAGCTTCCTCAAAGGAGTATAATAATTATTATATTAAATAGAAAATAAATTAAATTAATTAAATATGTATGATAATGCTGTATGGCTGCCTTAGGTGAGGCAACCAATTTTACTGTTACACTACATAGTACTGGAATTAAGTATTGATCTGGTTCTCTTGTGTGATAGTAAGGCTTTACTATTCTCTGACAATGTTGCACAGAGACAGGACATGCACTAGAAATCAAAATAAACATTTAATATACAGGCTGAAAACTATAAGCCTCCTGGTAGCAGTCTCAACAAAAGTATATTCCTAAAAACACCCCAATAAATACACAGGAAGTATAGCAGAAGGACAAGGGACCAGCTCAAAGTCATCAATCCAATAATAGTCAGTCACTGTAATGGGAAGAGGAAGCATGGGGGCTGGGAGAGGCAACAAAATTGGGATCAGATTGTGATGATCTGGATCAAGGAGAAGATCTGATCTAACAATACCCAATTTGGTATGGCTAAAAGGGGGAAAAGAAAGGGAAGGATGTCAAAAGAAGCATGGAATGCAGGGAAGGACTAAAAGGAGAAAGAAAGAGCCATGAATGGAAGCTGGACAAAAAGAGGAGAAACAAATGGGGAAGAAAGGACTAAGAATAGCAGAGAAGAATGGTGGCTCAAGATTGACTGGTGGCACTGAAACAGTGTCCAAAAAGGGAAATTGGAATAGCAATTATGTCAGGAAAGGCTGGAAAAGTCTGGAACAAAAAGTCATGTGTAGAGGTGGTTTGTGCACTGTAAAAAAGGTGTAAATAGTCCAAGTAGGATAGAGAATAAGCAGGCAATTAATAAGCAAAGGCTTGGTGGTTCCCAGGGAGTGAATCACTTAGGCTGGAGTTTGTTGAGAACCCTCTACCTTTCAGGATATTATATATATTGATGCAAAATGTAGGGTTTGTTGAACTAATCAGAGGGACTCCAATTAGTGTAGACAACTAAACTTTACTTTTGCAAGTTTTGTGGGGCTATGACACAGAAACACACACTTGTAATGAAGTTGTAATGGTTTTTATAGTTTTATTTTATTATTATAATGAACCAAAGCAGTTCACACAATAAAAGGTCTCTAAAAGATACCAAAAAGCGACCCTAGTGAAGTCAACTAAATGATAGGCCTAAGCAGTCCACTCTCTGGAGACCCCAAGCCACACAAATAGTTTATTCAATAGATTAACAAAGTTATGCTTGGTTTGAGCGAACTTAGTTCACACAAATATGGGCAATAAGCTCTATTAAAGCTGGTCTGAAATACTCTAACTGGTTAGCCTAAGTAGTCTACTCCCTGAGGACTCTGAGCTGCACAGGTATTTCCTTGCCTGGGTCCCCCTTTTTCTGCTCTATTTATACTCCTCTCCAGGTTCACAGACCATGCATGTTCAGCATGTCCATTGGCTTCTGATGGGTCTGGGTATTGGCTAAAGTTTGAGCCATCTGGGTGCCAATTCAATAAAATGTATTGAATTGTGAAAATTTGCTCTGGAAGCCTGTTTCAGGCTTGTTCTGGCCTCTGTTTCTGTGTTTCTGGCATCCAAGACCCGCTAAGGGTCCTTCCATTGTGTTTGCACAGTTCTGGGGTGTCTAGCAGTGCCTAAGGGGGTGGAATAGCATGCCTATAGGGCTCTGCAGATTCTGGGAAGGAAAAGTCACAAAGGTTTGATGAAATTGATGGGTTTGATCTCAGATCATGATCTGGAATCTTTGATTGATTTCATCAATCCTTAATTTAGACTGATTTTGATATTTGGATCTTGATCTGAGATTAGATAGCATAAATCTAATCTATTTTGATGGCTACTGAGTGCTGCATGCTATTTTTAGCTCTTCTTTAATTGCAGAACTTTCTGTGATCAAATCAGCTTCTTTTGACACTGCCACATCTCAGGTATCATTCCCATCAAAATCTAACTCTGAATCATCAATGATTGATTGATCAAAGCCTTGGCTGTCATTATTTTGTCATTACTAGAAGGTATGCCTATATCTCGACCATTTGTGCATTGTTCAACATGATTCAACCAGTTTTATGATTGTTGGGAGGCGCAAAACACTCTGGTACGTATAGCCTACAGGTTTCAGCTATTTTAACATGTCTTGCTTACAGTTTTCAGCATTTTTAGACATGTTTTATTTATTTCTTTGTACCACATATGAATGTATGCATATTTTCATGTTTTTGCCATGGCGTGCTGCCATATCAATATTCTGGAAAGTAACCCTCTTCAATACATCAAGTTTATTGTCAAGAACCAGTGTAGATTAGAAGTAACTTTCTAAGACTTCAAGAAAGCCCTAGAACTATCAGTAATACTCTAACCAAGTACTACAGCATGGTGGCGTAGATGCGGTCTCCTACCTTGATGGCTTCATCTGGAAGCTCTGGGTCCAGTGTGGGTAGAAACTCCCTCTTGCGTTCCTCTTCTTGGCCAGAGTCCCCTCTGCTATGTCTGTCATCCTTGTAGAGGACCTCTCTATGAGGGAACGCCAGAGGCAGAGGGTCCAGCAGGTCGAGATCCACAAATGGGAGGTATCCCACCAGGCATCCAAAGAAGGAATTCTGGCCACATCACAGACCACCAGGAGGTGCAGGAGCAGCTCTTCTTGCTCCTCCAGAAACAGATATTGAACCTCCAGGCCCCAGAGGCAGTAGCAGACAAAGTGGCCCTGGACACTACAGCGTTTGCACAAGAATGGAAGAGGTGCACACTGCCAAGAAGTGTCCACGTCCATTGGAGCAGTACTGGGAGTGCTGGGGGCACTGCCAACAACGTTGTTGGAGGCAGAATGGTTGGTCAGTGGAGGAGTGTAATGGAAGTTATGGTTTTAGTAGCTTAGAGTTCAGACTTCACTGAATCAGACTAGTCTCAGTCTATTGTCAATGTAGTTCTAAAACAAGAATAAGCTGATTGTATCAGCTGTACTGTACATAATGCATATAAAATAATATAATAACAATAATAATAATAACAGAGGCGCCCAAGCCGCCACTCTACTATACACTCCCCAATTAGACCACACTGCGGTCTACACACAGCAATGGTCATGCCATCAGTAGGTCAGGGACGGGAGCAATCGGCGAGCTCTTTGCTGCCTGAAAAGGATCAGCTGTCTCATCATCCATGTCGTAGTCAAGGAGTTCCTTCTTAGTGGTGGGCTTGGGCTGAGTTCCCAAGGGTTCTGCTCAAGGTGGAGAGTTCTTGTAGTTCCGGAGAGGTGACAACGTCAGTGAATGGTTGACGTAGGGGTCCCCTGGGGCTTCCTCCAGGCTGCTGAGAGGTACCACCACTGAGTAGTTGTGCGTCCATAGATTGCATGCATGGGGGTCTTGCCCAATGCTGAGGTACATTCCATTGCAGAATGCATCATGGTAGACACAGCGGTTGTCCTGCTGCTGCAGCATCAACCGATAATGGTCTCCATTGGTGGCGTTGTGCCATCTATTCCACTCTGCAATCAATGGAGGAGTCCCCATTGTGTCGAGGTAGTGGTGCCAAGCATTGTCCATGGTAGCAGCCTTGAATTGTAGCTGGTGGTCAGCGAAGAAAATGTGGGTCAAATAAGTGACCCTGTAAGTATACGCGTGATCCACCCAGCTGACTGGCACGTGGTTGTGTATGAGGACACATAGCGCATCCACGGTGATGAAGAGCAAGGCAGACTCCTTGGGTATGTCGACCTGATGAGTCTCCATGTCAGAGTCCTCAGAAGAGAAGGGCTCAAATGTTTGCTCTGTGACCTTCTCGCATTCTGTGATTGCCTCACGGTACAGTCCTGGCTATATGAAGATGTATGCCAGATGACGGTGGACCATTGTCTTTGATGGTCAGCTAGAGCACAATACCCGCTGATAAGACTCTGGCTGAGCTCAGCACACCAGTGCTATTTTTAGCAACTTATATATTTTGCAGCTAGCAGGGATCAAACTCAGGCTACAAGATGCGATGCGCAGGATCACAGGACTTAGCGACCACCTGATTGGGTGGTCAGATGACTTACTGGTCACATGGCAATCACAAGACTTAGCAACCACGGGACTCTTGCCTGGCCCCTCTTCAGGTCCCCAATCAGTAATAACCAATGCCAGGGCCTTTAGTGATGCCTATCAAAATCCAGTGCTTCTCCCAATGTCAGATCACTTTAGCGATGCTTAGCGACTTATGCAAGACAGGCCCACGTGATGGTTTCAGATATTAGCAATGCTTACAGTTTATCCGACGCTTAGCGACTTATGTGAGACAGGCCCACGTGAGGATTTCAGGCCTTAGCAATGGCCCCCAGGCATTTGGCCTCTTTCACTGCTGGAATGATGAGTTAACACTTGCCAACTTGACAGACAACGTTGCTTAGCAACTTTCACGTGTCATCACACTTGTTTCCATTTTGATTGATTAATTAGTGACTTTTTAGTTTAATTACCATGGCAACTTAGCGCCTATAAATACTGTACATATTTTGTCTTAGCCATCATTGAATCGTACACCCCACAGTTCAGATCTTATTTCAGCGCATTCTAAGTCCTCAGAGTCGCTAAGTGATACAGTCTTGCTGACTTCACCTTGCCAACTTTGTCTACCGACTTATGTCTTACGGTGCCATACGGGCACATTGTCGCCAACGTTTACATTGCTAGAGTCTTTGCCAACTTCTAGCACCCTAGCGCCTTGCAGGCTTTTGGCTTAGATCGCTAAGCAACCAGTTTATTTCTCTAAGTTCAAATCCCACTAAAAAGACTAGGCTTCTGGGACCCTGCCTAGGACTCTCTCAAACACTAGCAACCACCCAACACTACTCATTCGTGAGGCGCTAAGTTTACCATCTACCAGGACAGTGCTTAGTGACTTTTGAGCGTCATCACTGTGCCAGGGCAAAGCCAAAGAGGCTGCACCAGTGAATGCGCATGGCATGGTCAATTGCCAAGCCAGTCCACACATTGGGCATTCTTGGATGCCCATACAGTAGGACATATGAGCCCAAGTAGTCCAAAGCAAATGGTTGCTTTGGGTTGGGGGTGTTCATGCCAACAAAGGCAATCCTACCTGTATCCTTGCAGCGATAGAACCATGAAGGCACAATAAGTCGCGGAACAACTTTCTACTCTTCTGTGCTTGCAAAGGGCACGGTGATGGTGGCGTACTGGGGACATAGTTCAGTCCTGGGCTGTGGGGTTGTCAGGGGACTGGTCTCTGGACCGTGTCCAACCCTATTCCGAGCTTAGTCTGACAATACGCCTATTCCTAGCAGATTCAACCAGCCGCTTGGCCCACCCTTTTCCCTTCCATTTTGTAGTAGTCAGCCTTGATGAGTCATATGCCCAGACCTTACTCAGCATCAATTATTGTTAGTCATACTCCTTTACATACTGGGGCCTGATTAGTCAACAGTATTAGTAATAGCATAGCCACCAATGTAGTATATATAGGCAGCCTGTGGAATAGAATATCCCCAGGCTGAACAATAGCAGTGTTCTTCTGGCCTATCCATTGAACCGACTGTAAGCTTATCTAGCACCATCCGACCCTCTGTTAGCCTTGCTTGCCTCTTGCCCGACTCTTGCCCGACTCTGCGCTCGCTCGACTCTCGCTTGCCCCTTGCATCACTGACTCCATGGAAGGAGTTCCACAGACGTCAAGTGTTGCCCTTACAGGGGTGGCAATTAAGTGCCACCCGCTTGAGCTCATTGAGCAGGAGGTAGCCGGTCTGGCGCTCCTACAATGAAGTGAACAGGTTGTTCACAAGGGTGTGGAGCCTTTGCAGCTCCCAAAAATTGGTGGAGGAAACTCCTAGGGGCCACCATGTAAACTTTGTTACAAAGGGCTTGGGCAACTATGCCTGGCTTGGCGTTCTTGTGGGCCAAGGCTGCACGGGCATCCATCCCAACAAAAATCATGTTGGTCATGCCAGACCAATAAAAGTGTGGTGCCAGGCCCGCTCCAAAGAACAAGTTCTGATGCTTGATTGTCTTGTCCTTATAAATAAGGACTCCAATGGCGTTGGGAATCCTCCAGCTCAATTCTTTGAGGTGTGCAGCCTTGATTTGGTCTCGGTGCTTCTGCCAGCGGTCCATCTTGTCCTGCCAGCCCTAGTTGTGCCACATACAATTATAGCGCTGTACTGCCATTTCACTTAGCACAGGTGACTCCATACAAGCCATTTTGGGCTCATCATAGGAGCTTGCATCGGATGAAGGCAAGGGCAATCTCCCTCACAACATATTATTGTTTTGTGGGTCCATCGCTCATGCTCCTTGTAGCAACACTGGCAGGGGTCCCCCCATGAGCACTGTAGATAAAAATGGGAGAGTGGCCCATGGTGTGCTTTTTGGCACATCAGCAGCAAAAGTAATAATTTGGACCTCTCTGTTGTCCTTTTGCTTGTCTTGTCAATGCCGGAGCACCATAGGCCTGGCCTCTTTGAGGAGAACTCCTCTCCTGACTGATCCCTGCTCCCCAGGGTATGTGGTTGAAAGCACGGAATCAGGTCGCAATGATGTGACCTCGGATGCACCTGACGCTAGGCGCTCGAGCAGCCGAGGGCCGGCTGGGGCAACAACATTGTCATAGAGGACAATGTCTTGTCCCAGGCCGGACTTCCAGCCAGATGTGGGGACGCTCAACGTTGTCAAGCAGGAGGGCATATCCGCCACTCCTTGTCGATGTGCCCTCTTACTAGAGTCGGTATCCTGACTTGGTGAAGAAGCTTGCCGCTTACGAGCAGTGGGAATGACAAGAAGGTCTGTGGTGCGCTGTGCACACACATGTTCTAAGTCATCAATCATTTGATTGATGAGGGGTAAAGCCTCTGCATTGCAGAGGAATGATGCATAAGCAGGTACATTGTACCTGTTGTTCTCCAGATGCTGCAATAACTTGGCTAGGAGCATGTCCTGGCCATGGGCAGGCTCAATTGTCCTCCTTTTTTCTTTGTCTCGTTGCATGCGCAACTTGCTCTGTCTCACCTCATTGTCATCTGATAGCAGCATCTCCAACCACTGCTTCAACAAGAGGCACACAAGCCTTTCTGATGGCTCCACTGTTGACTCACTCAGTTTTTACTGCTCAGCAGCATCATCCCTTGCTAGCGCTGCCAGCAGAGGGGGGGCATTCTCGGCCCCCTGAGTCGGTGCCGCCAAAACGGCTGGTTGCTGAGGCATTGCACCTCAGGCTCCCATCCATGTGGGGTAATGGAGCATCATCTCCGGTGGTGCCATGGATGGGTACACCATTGGGGCCACATAGGAAGGCAAGCGGGTGGCCCCATTATTCCATGCACCATTTCTGGGGGTTGCCTCCAGGCCTGCAATGGTGTTCCAAGACCCTTCTCTTGGAGTTGCCCTCAATTCAGTGACTCATGTGAGTCGGCTTGGCCCCCATATTGCACCATCTGGGGCTGGCCCCCAGGTCCTGCTACCTGCTAAGGTGGGAATCCACCTCCTAGGAGCGGCTGCATTGGATACCCACCTCCCACTGCCTGTGGAGGGTATCTGACGGCTGCTGCCTGATACTGCGGCAAGTACTCTGCTGCCATATATTGCTGTTGTGAGTAACCCACATTTTGAGCTGATTGGCCCCATTGAGGAGCCTTTTGGTACTGATTTTGTGGAGTTGCCCCCAGCCCCCCCCTTCTGTTGTTAGTATGCCAAATGACACTTGAGAGTAGGCAAATTGCTGATTGTGCCTCTTCTGCTGCTGCTGCTACTGCTGCTTGTGCTCCATGGGTGTAATGTCCATGGTGGTGAAAAAGATTCAAGATGCAAGTCTCAGCCACTCACTGACAAATGCAGCACAGCCACAATTGATTCCCCAATTAATCAGGTGCTTGGGCGCCTACTCAACTGACCTGGGCACTTAGCTCTGTTCAGCTCTAAGTAGTGGTCCAGCGCCGTCACAGTGGGCATGGGGCTCCCATGTCATGTTACCCAGAGACCACCGTACCTCAAACTCGAGCGTATTCCGCTCAGTCCATTGGTGTCCGATGATACTCTTGACAATCCATTTGTCGTTGTCCCTGGTGCCAAAGTCATAGGGCCTTGGCATTGCTCTATTTGGGAAAAACACATCATCTGATGCTGTCAGAGGACTCCTCATTTCTCCCTTCTTTCACTCCTTATTCCTTCATTCTTCCTCTATTTATTTCCTTATTTTTGCTGTCACTCTTTTACTTTACTGCTTCTTTTCTTTTAACACTATCTATTAGTACTATTCTCAGCCCTTGAGGTGCTCTGGTTCTTTGGTTATCATTCAAACAAGTGTAGCCAACGCTTCCAGAGGCTTAGTCATTTCGAGGCTAGCCTCCAAATTACTAAGCAAGTCACATGAGACATGTGCATGACCTCTGGCAATGGCAATTTCCGAGTTTATGATTATTTTCGGAGATTTTCCTTTTTTAGATTATAAATTTTATTGTGGCTTCTGTCATGCTATACAGTTACTTTCCACGCTTCTGGAGCCTTGGAAGCATCACTCCTGGCATAGGGAATCCCTAGACTTGTTCTCTTTGGATTTCCCTCTGCCAGGTGAGTAGTTATGGTTGTATTACCTATATATACTTTGCATTTCCCTCTGCCAGCTGTGTGACTGAGCCATAGCCTCCAAAGGTTGCCCTTACAGATGCCACATATGGTTGCAATAGCAACACATGGAATTTCAGCACAATACGCCGTTCCTTTGGCAGCTCCAATACATAGTTGGACGTGCACGGCTCCGTGCTCAGGACACAATATGGTCCCACCCACTTCAGGCAGAGCTTGCTCACCTGTCCCTTTGGAAGTCTGAGATTATGGGTGGACAAATATACCAATGCTCCCGCAGTTATTGATGGGTCGTCCTGTTGGCATACATTCACGTCCTTCGCTTGAAACACACGTGCCTCAATAATTGCGTCATGAGCTCTGGCTATGTTCTCCAGGGCCCGTCTGGCAAACTCCTCAACTCCCCGATGCGCTACCACATCTGTGCGTATCTTGCACATCATTGAGGGCATATACTCTCCATTCAGCTCACATGGTGCATACCCCATTGTCTCTGACACACTCACTGTCATGACCCACCCCCGGGCCTAAGCTCCGGACCCAGGCCACCCCACACACTCCCCGGCAAACCACTCACACGACCCCCAACTCGGGACAAACTCCACAATCACACAACATAGCCATCACATCATACCTTGGCTGACCCTGGCACTTCCCCCGGACATCACCAATGATTCCCGGCAATCCTCGGCACAACAGCACGGCAACCCACACATCACCTGACACATCAGGCATCATCACGCATCATTTGAAGCATTATGCATGGCCACACACCACCTGACGCATCATGCCATGCATCATGCATCACCCCATGCATCAGTCCACGCATCATACATTGCAACACATCAGTTCCTGCATCATGCCTCGCTGCATCCTCTCGTTGCGTCACCGCTGCTCCCCAAGCAGTGGTGCCACTACCACCTGACACTCGCGGGGCTCTCTTTGTCTTTCTATGTGCTCCGGGACACCACCAGAGCCCCGGGGGTAGGCCTCAGACCTGGGGCCAGGACCCTGGACCTTACTCAACGTGTAGTCAGTATATAAGTCCCACCATAGCACCTAGTACGGTAGTCTTGATATTGCTTAAGTATTCCTGGTATCTTTTGCCTCGTCTCTGGTTTTGTCCTGCCAGCCTCATGTTTATTTCATTGTCTTGTACTCATATTGTCTCGTACTCGTCTCCAAATCTCTCATACTTGTCTTCTATATTTCTGTCTCCAATCTATCAGTTTCTTGCCTCCTTTCCACTCCGCTTCTTTTGCCTCTCTATTTTGGCTCTCCATTGCCTGACCTTTAACTTAATCGGCTCCGCATGGCTCTGTCTCTCTACCACTTGGTTCCACATCCATCTAACCTTAAAACTCTACCTGTGCAAACCTTCTTAGCATCTTCTGTGCCATGAAGCAACTGTTGACACTTCCGTCCATTTACCAATCACCCCGGACCTCTTCTGTCCAGTCTACTTTGCCCTGGCACTCACTTCCCGCTCATGCCTCTAGCTGTGCATCCCATCACACTCTGCCCAGCCTTCCCCCAACCCCAGCGCACCTCCTGTGCTCCAACGCGTGCCCCTGACTCTTGGCACATCCCGCTTGTGTCTTTATCTGTCTGAGTCTGCTTTGTAAGGCCTTGCTCAGACTTGCTAAGCCTCTGGGTCAGCAGAACCTGACACTCACATTAATAGTGAATTCTGTGAGTGGACACCACTCTACCCAGTCCCGTTGGTCAAAGCATACCACTACCCTCAGTATTTGACTGATACTATTAGCTCACTTAGTCTGCCCAAAGTCCATCCCAATCAAGTCCCAGGGTTTGACAGGAACCGGCAGCTGGTGTAGTTTACCTGCAACCCGTTTGTTGGGCAACTTTGCCCTCTGGCACACCTTGCATGTCACACAGAATTTTGTGACATCCTGGCCGATCTGCAGCCATCAGTACCACCACTGCACATATTCCAATGTCCGGGTTACCCCAAAGTGACCAACTACCACATGAGCCTGGTCCAGTATATGAGTTATCAACTTGCAATCCCATGGAATACATGTCACTACTCCCTGACAATTGCTCGTCATGACCAAGCCCTGCCGCTTGTGCTTGAACTGGGGGTGATTCCTCGGGTTCACCAGTATCTTGGCAAACATAGGGTCACAGGTATACCCTTCCACTACTCTCTGACAGAACTCATCAGAGCCTACAGTGGAGGGCTCCATGTTGGGGATCCCAGCCTCCAGTGCCTGAGCCAGGGTCATAACTGGCTCCAAGTGACCAGGTTCCAGATCAGCAGGGCACACAGGCTGCTTAAGCAGTTCCACTCTGAGATTTTGATCCTTGCAACATTTGCGGAGACATCTACTGCACCTGCGCTCTTCATCCCACATAGCTCTCACCTCAAGGACATGCTCCTTGATCTTATGATACCGGTGTAGGGAAAGATTGTCCCCTTCAGGGTCTATTTGGCAGTCTGCCTGCACATACTCATGAGGTTCATGCACCTCATCCACGCAATCGCTCTTAAAGTAGCGTGACAGGCAGTCTGCAACTTTGTTTAGCTCACCTTTGACATAGGTAATGTCAAACTGGTACCTCGACATGTAGTCAATCCACCACCGCTGATGCAGCAACAAGGTCACCTGAGTTTTGAAGAAGTCAAGTGCCTTATGATCCGTGATAATATGGATGGGATATCCCATCAGTTTATCTTCCCACTTGAGTAATGCCTCAAATATTGCAAGAGTCTCAAGCTCATGGACAGCATAGTTTTGCTGGGCCATCGTAAACTTCTTTGACATGATTCCAGCAGGCTGGCACGTTTGCCAGCTAGTGCCTTGGCCATACATGGCCCCGACTCCAGTCTTGGAAGCATCACAGATGAGCCAGATTGGCTCATCATGCCGAGGGTCAATGGACCAGATCATCGGTGTCTTGGAACAAATCTGTTTCACCATCTCAAAGCATTGCTGGTGAATGGGTCTCCAGCTGAACAGAGAGCTGTTCTGGGTCATTGATATCAGAGGCCCTGTGTAGGCTATAACATCGGGCAAGAAGCTTGATATATAATTAACAAGGCCTACAAATCTCTGAATATTGTTGTAGTTATGTGGCGTGCACCACTCTCAAATATGATCAAGCTTATCCTGATCCGGGTGAATGCCCTTTTTGTCTATGAGGTGTCCCAAACAGTCTACGCTCTCTATGTAGAGTTCACATTTCTTCCACTTCAAGTATAACTTGAATTTTGGTAGTTGTTTGAACACGACTCTGAGGTGCTGCTCATGCTCCTCAATTGTGTCTGAAAAGATGAATATATCATCTAAGTAAACATGCATGAAGCATCCAATGATGTCATGGAAGATAGAGGTCATCAACCTCTGAAACGTCGCTGGGGTATTACAATCCCCAATCTGCATTATATTTCTAGTAAATGTACCCATAATAGATGCAAAAACCATCTTTGGTACATTCTCAGGGCAGATATGCACTTGCTCATATGCATCTGTTAGATCAATCTTTGAGCAATATTTTGCTCAGGCCACATCCTCCCAGATGACTTCCTGGTCCGGTAAAGGAGTAACATCCTTGATTGTGTTGTTGTTGCGCTGACGTGCATCTAATGCCGTTGATACAATGCTGTACAGCATTCAGAGACAGAACATGCACCAGAAGTCAAAATAAACCTTTAATATACAGGCTGAAAACTGTAAGCCTCCTGGTAGCAGTCTCTACAAAAGTATATTCCCAAAAACACCCCAATGAATACACAGGAAGTACAGCAGAGG
>QLOM01003346.1:0-27355 GCA_003313785.1 Termitomyces sp. MG148 | reverse complement strand
GAGTCATCAAGTCAATAATAATCAGTCACTGTAATGGAGAAGAGAAGCATGAGGGCTGGCAGAGGCAACAAAATTGGGATCAGATTGTGATGATCTGTATCAAAGAAGCAGATCTACTACTACCTGATTTGGCATGGCTAAATGGAGGAAGAAGGAAGAAGAATGGAATGCAAGGAAGGAATAAAAGGAGAAAAAGAAAATTTATGAATGGAAGCCAGACAAAAGGGGCAGGAGCAAATGAGGCAGAGGCAAATGGGGAAGGAAAAGCTAAGAATAGCAAAGAAGAATGATGGCTTCCGGAACTGACTGGTGGCACCAAGACAATGGCCAAAAAGGGAATAGTGGAAGCAAATAGGATCAGTGGAAGTAGGAATGGAATGGTGGAAGATGAATGATGGCACCCAAAATAAGAAGAACAATTCAAATAATGGATTGACAAATGGGCTTGGTAGTCAGGTGACAAGGTGGTCTGTGCACTGTGGGGAAAGGTATAAATAGGCTAGGTAAATTAGAGAATAATCAGGCAATTAATAGGCAAAGGCTCAGTGGTTCCCAGGGAGTAAATCACTTAGGCTGGAGTTTGTTGAAAACCTCTACCTTTAAGTATTATATATTTTGAAAAGTAACCTTCAAAACACCAAGTTTATCATCAAGCAACAGTGTGGATTTGCAGTAACTTTCTAAGACTTCAAGAAAGCCCCAGAACTATCTGTAATACTCTAACCAAGTACTACACCGTTCGAAGGGATCCATCCTTCTTTGGAATGCATAGCAGTGGTGCTGTCAGGTTCCGCTGACCTGGGGGCTCAGCAAGTCTGGGCAAGGCCTTACAAAGCGGACTCAAGGGATTACAGACACAACAGAGGCTTACCAGGGTAGATGAGATATGCCGGGGCATGGGGGAGCATGCCGGGGTTGAGGTTTTGCTGGGTAAAGTGCGCTGGAGCGAGGGATGTGGGGCATGAGCAGAGAGCGAGCGCCAGGAGCGAGTAAGTGGACAAGGGGGTTCCGGGACGATCATCACCGGTCTTCTTGTTGTGTGCATCTTTGAGCGGTGCAGCTCAAAGTGCTTTGCAATTTTGTGGGCTTGCTCATAGCACAATGTGTGCGCTACAAATTCCTCCACTGTATTGACTTCGGGCAATAGCCCGTTGTTGCAGATGAGAGACTCTCTCATTGCATCGGGTATCTCATGCAGGAATGTCTCTATCATTACCCAGTTGTCTGGGTAAATGAACATGTTCTACATGTGGTCTATCAAAGTATCATAGAAACCTTGAACTCCCAGCTTCTCATTATAGGAGGTTGTGATGAACGCCTCCCTTGCATCCTGCACAGTGGATGCACTCACAAAACGGTTGTATAGTTCAAGGATCACATCCTTGAACGTCCATTGCTGCTTTGCACAATTGTAGTGCAAGACATGATGTTGAAACCAGTTCTTGGCTTGTCCTTCCAGAAATTCAGGGAGAATGAAGACTTGTTCTCGATCCAGGCAATCACCACCATACTGACAAGCTGCCAGATGGTTGCACACATCCAACCCCAATATGGGTGGATATGTTTTGACTCTGCTTTCTGCGGTTTTATCCCTTTAGGTAGGCGTAATGCTACGCCTACAGCATCATTGATAATGCTACTGAGGCGCTGGTGCATATTCTCATTATACACCTTCGTTGCCTCAGTCAGTCCAGGAGTTTTATTCCTGCCTTCAGCAGGAGGTACCATGGAGAATGCTCATACAGGTTGCTAACCTGTATACTGTCTCCCTGTATTACTCCAGTAAGGTAGACCATCTCGTCCACCTTGGTCCTCTGATCTCTGTCAATCAGAAATCTGACTCAATGGTGCAGTGGGAGGGTTACCACTCCCACTGTCTGGCTGGAGAGTCCTTTGAACATATTGCCTTCGCATCTTGTCAATAGGCGTTATCCCATTGAACACAATACCCTGATCATTGATCCAGGAATGTCCCTGGCAATTCAGGTCTTGATTGCGCATCCGCTGATATGCTACTCTCTCAGCAAACTTTTCCACCAGTAGCACTCTGTTGTTCAGTGGAGGTTTCTCCACTGACTCACGCTTGACTTGTGGAGAAGTCACTTCCTCTGCATCTGCATCATGACTTTCTACCACTGGGATGGTAGATACCGATTTGACTGTAGACAGAGGTCGTCCTTGGTGACCTCTGAATATCTGTTGGCACTGAGCTGCAGCAAATCTTGCTGCAAATTGCTCTTCTGTCTGCCCCTGTTGCTGGGGAGTATATATGTTGCTTATTGCTTCCTCCAGATGCGGAGAAAGCATGGGTTGCGCCTTGACCAGAATATTGGGCACCAGATTTACGCCATTTGGTGTCGAGGCTGCTGAGCCTCAATTCACTTTCCAGTACATGTAGGCGTGTGCCTCCAGCTCCAAGATTTGAATATACAAATTAATATATTTGATAGTATCTACCAGAGGTACATGTTCACCTTGGACCTGTATTAATTGTATGTGCTTAAGTACATACAGTCCCAACCTTGCTTGCATCATATCCTTCATGATTGAAGGATACCGGTTCCAGAGCATCATGCACTGCACCTGCAAGGTGGACTCAATGTGTCCACCTTCCTCATTGTTGGAAGTCTCATCTTCCCAATGTACCACAGGAGTTTTTTGCTCAGGGATAGTAGTTCACTGAGGCGCAGCATCTCCTTGCTGTTGCTGGGTCAACAGAGTGGAACTCTCCAACTGTCTGCCTCCGAGTGTTGCGTCTTCTCCAGGAAGTATGACAAAGGTCTGCAACCTTCAGGAGATCCTTGAACATTACTCCAGGCCTGAGGCAATCTCCTTGGCCTTCCGGGCTGCATATAGGGAGCATTGTCTCTCCTGGTGCCTGGTGTTCTGTTCTGGGGTCTCACAGACTACTCCTGCCTTTGCTGCACCACTGAGTGCAGCTGTGGGTCACGCTTTGCTCCACAAAGCTCCTCCGGGCATTTTCTGAGGCTGCTGGAGAGGTTCCTCCATTGTAGCCTCAGTGGTCTCTAACCTGGGATGAACCAGATCTTCCGATACAACTATTGGGTACACTAATGACTGGTCAATGGTCTCACCATTGCATGTAGGCTCCATTGGGGTCCATTCAATCAATGTTATATATAAAAAGTTGATTTGGGTGCGTGCGTCAATGAATTGATGCACTGTTCACTTTTTGGTTGCAAGGTTCTCTAGACTGACAGTCTAGAATCACAGTTAATCGCTCGTAGTACTCGAGTTGAACCTGAAAGGTTCAAAAAAGTGAAACATTGTCAGGAAAATTGCTAAGCCTTACGGTCACACAGCAGAACCAGATCGGTTATCAATTCTAGTACTATGTGTAACAGTAAAATTGGCTGCCTTGCCTAAGGCAGCCATACAAAATTATAACATATAATTAATTAATTTAATATGTATTTATTTAATAATTATTATTATTCAATATAATAATTATTAATACTTTTGAGGAGGCCATAGAGCAAGGCTCTACGGCTAGTCCGTTACAACCACACAAATTCATAGGGTGCAGGCAGGACAAGCCCACGTTGCAAGGGCCAATGCAAGGTCTACCCAGACCTTGAATGCCCCCTCATTGGTGTTTCCCCTTGCCAACGTGCACACTGTTTCCACAGCGCATTTCATATGTGGATAAGGCAAAGGGCAAGGAGGTAGCAACACCTCTGGAGGTCCTTGACCTTCAAGTCAAGACAGTTTGGAGACATTTAGTGTATGCCAGCCAGAGAGTGCTGCTGGAATCATCTTTTCTCAGACACCCCATTGCCCAAGTAGTCATCACTGGGCTACTTGATGAAATTGTTATGCTGCAGCAGCGTAACAAAAATACTATCAAAACCTTCACAAACGCTATGAAGAAGCATCCATCGTCGCCGGAGGAGCAGACTAAGGTAAAGCGCCTCAAAGCTAAAAACACAGCCCATAACAAAGGGCAGCATGGAGCAGCAGTTGAGGTGCAGAGGGCACCTCAAAGGCAGAAGGAAGTGGGAGAAGTCTCTCCAACACCATCTGAGCTCTATGAGGAGCTCATGGTCATGGATGCAAGTTTACGAGGACTCTCCTCATCAACACATGCTCCCACCCATTCATTGGGGCACACAAGGCCAACAAATGAGGTGGTGTTGACCGCAGCTGTCTTTGCAGTCGGAGTCCCAGCAGGAGCTGAGGGCTCCATGATGTATTTTCTGCCAGCAGTGCAATTCAAGGCACCACTGGATTCAAATACACCATTGGAAGGAGAGATGCCCGCTAACTGCAGACAGCAGTTAGCAAAGAACAAGAAGATTGCCGCTTGTGCCAAGCACGAGGCTGCATAGCAGGCTAAAGCAGATAAAGATTGTGTTGAGCAAGCCACTGGGAGAATTCCTGATGGTCTAGGAGTGTTTGTTGATGGCAGATCCGTCAAACGTTCAAACTGATTTTTTGGTGGTGCTTTGGACCGCCACTTCTATTACTCACAGCTTTCTAACACTGTGTTTGTTGGAAATGAAGCTGTGGCCACCGTCTACTATGAGGCAGAGACCGATGAGAGGTACTACGTGACCAATCCCAAGATTGGTAAGGTTGTACCTCGGAGATTCCCAATGGATCCCCAACAGCTGCAAAAGCTCAAAGAGCTTTTGCAAAATAAGTTTAAGTCTATTTCCACATGCACAGAGGCATACTATCTGATGCGCAAATTTCAGCGCATCAGCTACAATTTTGATGCCTCTCTTCACAATCATACCATGGCTCTGGTGTGTACACCAGAGTACAAACATATCATGCCTCCCCTTGACCTCTCCTCCCACCACATGAACCTGGCGGTCATTCCAACCCCCAAAGGTTACTTGAGGTGGAAGGACCGCAGTGGGAGGCTATTCTTCACCTTGGCTGGCTTTGACTCCAAAGGTACTCAATTTACCTTTGATCTTTTCAAGCTGGCCCAAAACATCCTATATTTTTGCTGCCCAAGTATGTAGAACTCAGTAATTGGAATCATGGTAGACTTTGCCTACTGCATTAACTAGAGGACAGTCATGGGCCACACTCTCACCCATGCCCTCTCTCCGCAGAGACATGCCCGTGGATGTTTTGCAAGGCTCCTGGCCTTGATAATTGCATGACCAGGGCTATACCAGGAAGCCATTGTGGCTTACAACACCGCCAACCTGCAAGCCCCATTCCAACTCATGAACTGGACAGACATCCAGCTCACCATACCAAAATTCAAGGATGCAGTTGCAGTAAATGGATGCAGATGTTCTGCATACGTTGCTTGTCAACTGCATTCCACCCAAGTGGGTGAACCACACCTATACATTTGGCATAGTATTCCTTGAGACTCATTTCTTTGAGGCAAATGCCTTAGTCAACCTCTACTACAATGTCAACAATGAACGTCATTGTTGACTCAACCAGTATGGCAAGCCTCCTGCTATTCCTCAGTGGGATGGCTGGTGTAATCCCACTGTGGACAACATGATTTGTCTTCACGTGCTACTTGCGCATGAAACTGCCTAAGGCAACAATTACATTGAATGTGGACTTTACTATCTAATTGGAATGAATCCAAGTCAATGAGACCTGTGGCACTGTCAATTGCAACATGGCCCATATCCACCATTGCCTGTGGTCCCATCAACCACAGAACAGGCTCCAGTCGCTTCAACATTGTCTGGCCCTATTGCCTCATCATTGTTGGTTAACATCAACACCAAGATGAGGATTGATCTGGCCAGCAAGCTGGTGTACCTGCCATCTGCATGAATTTTGTAGGCAGCTCATCATTTTTTCAACTGGTACTGTCAGTTAACATTGGCTTCATATTCTTTTAACAGATGAGCAGGGACTTCGAGCCATGGAGGCTGTACTCACCTCTACATATGTGGACATTAATTGACATTATCTTATGTGACATTTTTATTTACATGCATGCATGCCTCCTCCCTATTATGTAGACTGCTTAGCAGTCTAAAAGAGGGGCATGTAACAGGCTCTTAGCCATAGACCTATTGTTCTATGGCCTCAATTGAAAAGTATAGAATAATTATTTATTAATCTAATTACTTAATTAAAGTATTATAATTTTGTATGGCTGCCTTATATAAGGCAGCCAATTTTACTGTCATACGTAGTACTAGAATTGCATACTGATCTGCATCTATTGTATGACTGTAAGGCTTTGTGATTATCTTTGATACCATTTCAATATCCCTAGCAATGCAGGTCTTGGTTTTGCATGTGCTGATAGGCCACTCTTTTGGTGAACTTCTCAGTCATTGGTACTCGACTATTCAGTGGTGTTCTTGCAGAGAGATCAATTCCTCCGCTTTCACTTTGTGTCTCTCTACCATGGGGATGGTAGAAACTGACTCAACTGTGGACAGAGGTCTTCCTTGGTGACCATTTGTTGTTGCTATGCTGTGGCAAATCTTACTGCAAACTGTTCTTCCATCTCCTCCGCTTGCTGAGGAGTGTAAATATTACTCATTGCTTCCTCCAGATGCGGAGAAAGCACTGGCTGTGCCTTTATTGGAATACTTGGGATCAAGTTTGCTCCATCTGGCGTTGGGGCCGCAGAGCCTCAATTCACTTTCCAATACATGTAGGCATGTGCCTCAAGCTCAAGAATCTGGATATACAAATTGATATATTCAACTGTGTCTGCTGGAGGTATACTATTACTTTGGGCCTGTATCAAGTGTATGTGCTTCAGTATATACAATCCTAACCTTACACGTGTCATATCCTTTGTAATGGAAGGATACCTCTTCTGGAGCATCATGCACTGAACCTGCAAGGTGGACTCAATTTGTCCACCTTCCTTGTCATCAGAAGTCTCATCTTCACAATGCACTGTTGGAGTCTTTTGCTCAGGAATGGTAGTTCCCTGAGGCACAACATCCCCTTGCTGCCACTGCGTCATCGGAGTAGACTCAGTTGGAACTCTCCAACTGCCTGTCTCCAATCTCTGTGTCTTCTCCAGGAAGTACAATAAAGGTCTACAACCTTTAGGAGGAACTTGAACATTACTCCGGGCCTGAGGCATTTTCCCTGGCCTTCCTGGCTGTATATAGAGAGCATTGTCTCTCCTGGTATTCTGTTCTGGGGTTTCCCAGACTACTCCTGTTCCCACTGCACCGCTGGGTGCAGCAGTCAGTTGTGCTTTGCTCCAAAGAGCTTCTCCAGGCATTTTCTGAGGCTGTTGGGAGAGTTTCTCTGTTGTAGCCTCAGTAGACTCTAACCTAGGCTGAACCGGGTCAGCCAAGACAGCTAGCAGATATGCTAGCAACTGGTCAATGGTCTCATCATCCAAGTCAGTTCAAGCAGTTGATTGGTGTCCATACAATCACATTGCTCTATGTATGTATTTTTTGGCTGTGTGCGTCAAGAAGTTGATGCACTGTTCAGTGTATTCACACAAGAATCTCTAGACTGACAGTCTAGAATCACAGTTGTTGCTCGTAGTAGTAGAATTGAACCCAAAAGGTTCAAAAAAGTGAAATGTTGTCAATAAAATAGTAAAGCCTTACTTTCACACAAGAGAACCAGATCAGTATACAATTCCAGTACTACATAGTGTCACAGTAAAATTGGCTGCCTTACATAAGGCAGCCATACAACAAGATAATGTAAAATAAAATAAAATTAGTGATATAATTATTATTTAATATAATAATTATTGTACTTTTTTGAAGAGGCTATAGAGCAAAGCTCTCTGGCTATAGGTCTACTACAGGTTTACTAAGTTTATCCTGGTCCTGGAGGGCTGGTATCATGTCTTTGAGGGTTGATTCCTTGTTTGCATTTATCCATGTCTTCCGAAGCACCTCTCCCTCCAGGAAAAAAATTGCCTCTGTATTGTTCCTTGTTCTTTCTAATTTCAGTTGGTTTAGCTTCTTTATCTTTTCATTGATTATGGCAGCTTCCTCTCCTTTGTGGTCATCATTCCATTTTTTGTTATTTAAGGCCTTTATATCAGATCATTACTGTAATTATTGTTATAGCATGTTTGTGATGCACCATTAGATAGTTACTTGCTTATATAATAACAGCATCTTGTATTCACAATGTATCTAGTCAATCCAATAAAATGGTCTGATTTAGCTACTGTGTAAATTATGCAAGACTGTTCTAATCTTGTAGCCAACAGCTACATTTTTTTTAATCTTCTGCTATCAGCTTTTGGCTTCTGACTCTCAGTTACCCAAATGAGGTAACAACTCATCAAACTTCTTTACTTCTGTAGTGCCACATCAAAAACATGTCCCATGACTAGCTCAGGTGATTGTCCACCTTATATAGCAGATACAGAGGATCCCTCTGTGCAGCGCACTAGTGAGATGCCCCCAGCATTGTTGTACAAGCCCCTGTCAAAATGGGATGACCAGGCACTTTGCAATTCTAGCAAAAGCTTTGGAATACCTGAGGATTATCTGTCTCACAGATGATGTCTATTGTAGGCCCTGGTTCTAAACAAGGGAACAAATCATTTACATCAGACTCATTGCTACCAGCAACTCAGCTGCTGTTATTACTATATCCAGCTTAAATGCAATCATGCAATCAAAGGGATTGTTACTCTAGTGCAATGGATTACAATTCCACTACTCTGGATCATTACTCTGTTCTCTGTTCTGAAATGGAATGATTGCCTCTGATCCAGACCAGACAATACAAGAATAGGAATTGAATAAAGGAAGGAAATACATGAATGGAGTGAAGGAAGTAGGAATTGAATGAAGGAAGAAAGTAGGAATGGAATGGTGGAAGCAAATAAAATCAATGGAAGGAGGAATGAATGGGAAGATGAATGATTGCACCCAAAATAAGAAGAACAATTCAAATGATGGGTTGGCAAATGGGCTTGGTAGTCAGATGACAAGGTGATCTGTGCATTGTGGGGAAAGGTATAAATAGGCTAGGTAGATTGGAGAATAAGCAGGCAATTGATAGGCAAAGGCAGTGGTTCCCAGACAGTAGTTCCCAGTGAGTGAACCACTGTTGTTTCTGACCCTATTGTCAAGTCTAGTAGCATCCTGTTCAACACTATCACCTCTGCCCCATCACCCTTCTACTCTTATGCTGGTTTATCTGCTCACTATACCACCCCTGCCCAGAAGAACTTTGCCACCCCTGCTAAGTGACCTGAGGGAGGCTACCAACCCACAGCACCAATGTATGACATTAAGCAATCCAAGCATGTCTTCAGCTGTATCATGAAGACTCTGGTAACTCTGTTGGTGGAAGAGCTCTGCAGATGTTAGGAACCAGGTAAAGACAGTGGTAACCCCTAAGTGCACTCTTCAGGCCCCAGTACAAGACACTACTGACATTGACAACATGCTCCCTGGATTTTCTATCACTGCTGACCCCTTGCTTACAGACACCAACCTCATGCAGCAACTTGTCAACACTATTGTCCATGATGTGTATGAATCCTGTATTTGTGTAAATACCAAATTTTTCTCTGTGCATGCTGATGCACACCTCCAAATATATCTGTCTTTGCTACCCTCAATATATAGGAAGTTCTCAGGTTTCTGGTACAATAAGCATGCTCAGAGGCCATTTATGCATTGATGATATGAATAAGTATAATATACATCTTTTTCCAGAAGATTCTAGCTAATTTTGAGGAGGGAATGCAAGCTGATCACGTCAGACGACAAGCAAGAGGCGGGATCAATTGTCGGCATTATCTCCGGGTGCCCCCAAACAAATACCCAAAACAACGTCGGTAATATGTCAGCAACCAACGTTGCCGATGTGTCTGATGGCTAGGAACCACCAGCACTGGCCCCCGGACTATAGCTGGTCAACATTATCAAGGACATGTCCTACAATAGGGCTGTAGTATTGCAGGAAGGGGTGAGCTAGATAAATCATGCCAAATTAGGCTTGTAATATGACACATATTCCATGCCAAATTCGGCTCAATTGGTGGTAGCTACAAGTGTTAAGCTAGACCTTGGAATCAGAAGGATCCACCATAAGATAAATGAAGATTTGGTAAGTAGCATCGGAAAAGCAATCATTTGAAAAATTTGAAATCATAGATAGAAAAGAATGAGTGGGAACGTCAAGGAATCATCTGATGGCAAGAAGTGAACACAATGACAGCATGTTCCGTTAAATAGATCCAAATGAAAACTTGATCTGTTCTCAACTGTGGCTTGTATATCCGGTTCGTCTTTCTAGTTTCAACATACCGACAAGATGTTCGCTTTCATGCGTTTCTCATTCACTATCAGTTACCACTACGTTCAGGTTCCATCTCTACGTCTTTCAAGGCGACACCGGCATCTTCAAATTTCCGGCTGTGGTTTCTATAATATTATCATTTAGTAAGGGAGGCCGAAACCTTAGGCAGGTCCAAGCTCACTCCGGACCGAGGAGTAATATTCCAAATGTAAACGTCGTTGCGACACCTACAAGGATGGCCTGGATCTGAGAATTATCAATGAGCAGCGAATAGTTTGCTAATGATAAACCGCAAAAACTTTTTCATAATTGGG
Organism: Termitomyces sp. MG148; assembly: GCA_003313785.1. Classification (NCBI taxonomy): domain Eukaryota; kingdom Fungi; phylum Basidiomycota; class Agaricomycetes; order Agaricales; family Lyophyllaceae; genus Termitomyces; species Termitomyces sp. MG148. The sequence continues at coordinate 16,823 of QLOM01003346.1, read as the reverse complement.
CGTCGACTTTCCGCTGATTATTTTTGCGCTCCTTGCTGCTCCTGTCGCCTCAATCTGAGCTGAGGCGCTCGTGATCATCTAAATCACAATAGGTGTTAGTCGTGATCAAGCAAAAGATCAAAAACTTACATTCCCGACTTGATATGCAAGCCCAGGAAACAGAGCCCTGTACTCTGGAGGTGAAAGTTCAGAGAGATGGATTGAAATCTGAATCATGTAGTGCTCAGTTCATGCAACATTGACCGAGAAGAGAATGGAAAAGCACTAACGACGCCCCAGGCTCCCCATAAGCCCGTTTGCAACAGTAAAGCACCAGTGCTCAAAACACCGAAGGAGGTTGTCAACATATAGAGCGGTATCATGGCTTTCAGATCATCGGTTGGAGGATGGGTAAGCGATCTATCGAATACGTACCCCCTGTGAATATCAGGGACAGACTGTCCATTACATCACATCATACGCTAAGAAAGCGACAGGCAAGAATTGCTCTGCATACCACATTGTGAACCTCCTTCCTAGATACTGACTTGCCGAGCCTCCTATGAGACCGCCTCTGTGATAGTAATATTCATCTGTAGACGAGTAGACTACGGAAGAGGTCCTGATCCTAAACTCACATTATACCACCCTGTTATCTCAGTTTTAAGAAACGGTTGGATTGGAATTTTTCTTATGTAACGTACTGCATTCGCCAACATGACTACAATTGTCGCTTGTCGAGGCGATAATCCCTTGGAAACTTCCAGAAACGTCAACATCAAGTCTTGAGAGCCATGTCCAATGAACTGTAATCCTAAACAATGTGTCACAACGGAGTGGAAGCTAGGTATAGAGATGGTAATATACCTGCCATAACCAATGCACAGTAAATAAACATCCTCCAATGCACCTTCATCATGGCCAGTGTTCGCTTGGTAAATAACAACATCTTCTCTGACGCGGATTTGCGATGGCGACCCTCCTTCCTCTTCGCGTCGACAAATATCGGGCTTTCAGGTAGGATAAACCTAAAAACTGCTGCGAACAACGAAGAAGCGGCAGAAAAGTAAAACAGGGCTCGATATCCAACTTTGACCTTTGGCACGAGGCCAAAGTTGAGGATGCCAGCGATTAGATATCCAACTGGATACCCTGCGTTCATAATACCGCTTCCTATACCACGCAATTGCACGGGAAGGATTTCTAAGGAGGTCGCACCTGCCATACCCCAGACACCACCCATAGCCACACCGAACAACGCACGAGAAGCAAGGAAAGATCGATAATCATGGCAAAAGGCTGTAGTCAACGAGAATAGCGCAATAAGGAGCAAATTGAATGTCAGAGGGTATCGCCGGCCGTATGCGTCAGATAATGCGCCGAAAATGAGCTTAGTTGAACCGATGAGTGAGGCAACTTAGGTTGACGTCCAAGCTTACCGCACCAAGTGATCTATGAGTATCAATCAAGATTTAGTCTTATGATCAGTAAATTGTGGATTGATGTATACCGTAGCAAGAGAGTCAAAGTGATACTGGTAGTCTGAACGATGTTGACACCGAGGGATCGCGCGACAAATTATTCACACTTACTATATCCTGCACATCCTTGTTGTATTGCTGCGACAGTACTGGAACAGATAGCGATACCTTCATTGGACAACATTCATAACAAAATGAAAGAGTGATGAAAACAAGAACGCACAGCAAAGAAGTCTAAAGCATCGCAGATCCACGCAAGGTAGCCCGATAAAAACAACCCCCACTCAACCAATCTGACAGTCTTTAGAGCTGCCCAGAATCTTGGCTGAGGCTCAGGGATTTTTTCGGTAGAAAAGGTGGGTAGCGAATTATTTGTCCTAGGACCAAGGGGTAGAACGTCTAACTTGTTAAAAAACCAAGTGAGTGCCATGCTTGAAATGAGTTGAAATATTCAATATTTAAGGCTGAACAGACTTAGCGACATGATCGGATGCTCGAGTTCTAGAATCTTAAGAACTTCATTCTTCGTTCCTCCATATGGTCCTCTGTTCTTGTTTTATTTAGCTTGTCAACTTTTGTCGGCTTCGGGTAAATTCCGAGATCTACAGTACCCACACCCTCCAAAATGATGCACTCTCACATGGTGATTGATTTGTATTGTATTTGCTCAAGGTAGACGACATTTACTTTCAACAAGTAAGACTGCCAAATTCTTAAGAAAATGATTTATTCGAGAGACGCTGTCATCGTAATTTGTGCTCTTCAAAAGTTACCACAAAACCTGCCCTATTAGGGCATGAGGTTGACCCAACCTTTTGCCTTAGCTACAACGCCTTTATTGTTCAACTTGATTTCTGAGATCGTGCTCGGCTACAACTACTGCCGGTGATGGCATGTTGTCAGGCAAGTTGGTAGTTGATCGATCCTTGACATCGTGTCGGGTTTATGTCGGGCATGTCCGGATATAGCACCGACAGTTGATCCCGCCCTTTGCTCAAATTTCCTGATATAATCCGGAAAGAAATCGGATATTTGGTAAAACACATATACAATGTTTTTTGACATATTGCATGGCATTATTAGGTGAAAAAATAATAAATTTCAAAATAAATGAATTTGTGACTTGTTAGCATGTAAGGAAGGTTTTAGTAAGTAATGACCATGGATTGTAGGGAAAGTAATGTCTGTTAGATATAATATACTATCTAACAGATGATATAACATAAGGACCCAAGACATACCTCAGTCTTTGAATATTTATATTTTGGAAAGTAACCCTCAAAAACATCAAGTTTATTGTCAAGAACCAGTGTGGATTAGAAGTAACTTTCTAGGACTTCAAGAAAGCCCCAGAACTATCAGTAATACTCTAACTAAGTACTGCACTGTTGGGCGCCTTCAATGTGCATTGTGCACAATAGTGGTTGCCACCACTTCATTCCATTCCCGGGGCATATGTGGGTCAAAGGCCCAATTGTACTCAGGCAATGGAATCGGTTGATCCCATAAAGGTCTTGTGTCTGAGATGTTTGAGGTTAATGCCACCTCATCACCCTTCATCAACTCCTTGATTTTGGCTCACAATGTGGTAGGAGGACAAGCTCCTATGGATGAACTCCCCAGTCCCACTGGAATACGTCTTTTTGTCTCTAGAAGCAAAGTGCCTTGGTCTTTTTTACCTCGTCATGAGGAATTATCAGGGGTTTATCAGGCTCAGCATTTTCTCAGAGGCTTGATACTCCTCCTTGCTCATCAACACTGCCGGGTGGTCAGAAGGTAGTCCAGGCAATCCCAGGCCTACCTCCTCCACCTCCTCCACCATTGGGCTCTTTCAACAACTGAGTCATAGAGCATTTTTATGCTTCTCCATGGTCTGGTGTCTCTGTATGCGGCCATTGGTGTCATCCAGTGTAGCTTGCTCTGCTGGGAGCACAATCCCATTCACAAGGACTCAGCAGTGCTCAAAGTCCAGCAGCACTTTGTTATGCCACATAAATGACGTTCCCAGTATCATATCATAGCAATCAAAGTTCACTACGTCCACATATTCCTGGCTATGAGAGCCAGAAGTTTGGATAGTAATGGTAGTACTGTATTGTACCATTGCCCAACTTCCTACAGTGCTCAGTTGTAATGCCAGAGGAGTATCCAGCTCTTGTACAGATATTCTGTACACATGTGCAAACTGGAGCATAATCCCCAACATGGTACTACCTGAATCCCATAATGTTCAGGCCTTATAGCCATTTACATCCACGTATGTCACAAGGCATTCCTTGTCTGACCGATTCACACTCAGTTGCTGCAGCTTCCCCTCTGACTTATGAAGAGTTACTCTCTTCATTTGTACTACAGCATCCTGCCATAGTGCACAATCCGCTGGCCAATCTGTCATGGCCACCAAACACTCCAAGTTGCTGTCGTCATTGTTGTATACATTGATAGTGACATAGCCCTCTCCTTCCACTACCACCCCATTGGGTTCCTCACCCGGTGCTTCTATGCCACTGCCTCCCTCTTTGGGATCAGGCTTGCTACCTGACTCAGCCAATATGTCTCTGTCACTTCCATTGAGTGTAGCGGTATGCGCTGCACGCAAGTATGCTCATGGTGTAAAGCTTTTCCATAGTATAGAAGATTTGGTAGGACAGGCATTGGCATAATGCTCTGCTTGACCACAGCTATAGCATGTCCCTGGTGTTGCCATAGCTGGACCCTGTCCACCAAGCTTTTTGTTTACAGCACTCTTGGGCAAGCAATTGCCCTTGAGTGCTTGATCCGGACAAGAGCAACTGTGCCCTCTTTCTTCTGCTTGTGGGTGGTGCACCACAAACCATGGATGCTGCTCCTTGTCCATGTCAGACTTCTTGGCCAGGAATGTGCCAATATGCTACATGTGTGGTGGAATGCTTCCTGGTGTGAGGCGGTGAGTTGCCCCTTGGTGGCTACTATGCTACTTGTAGTGGTTTGCTGTCTTGAGTGACTGCTTATACCAAATGGCATAAGCCATGAATTCCTCCACATCATTCACCTTGGAAGACAATCCATCTTCTCTAATCAAGTAGCAATGCATGTCTGCTGGTATTCCATCAAGGAAAGTCTTGAGCATAGTGTACCCATCTGGATACATGGTCATATTTTGAGCATGGTCATTAAAGGTGTCATAGAACCCTTGCACACCAAGCTTCTCCATGTATCACGCAGCTTGGAAGTCCTGCCAAGCATCTTGCAAAGTTGAGGGGTGTACAAACTGATTGTACAGTCCAGTCAAAACCCCCTTGAATTATGAGGTGGAGATTCACAAAACACAAGCAAATAAATTGGAGGCACAAAACAAAACACTGGATAAACTGTACGGGGTTGTATGCAATATCAAGACTACTGACTAAGTCCCCATCCTACCACTTAAGTACTCCTGTGGATATGTCCTGGACTAGGTCCTCAATCTCCAGGTCCGAGTGCAGCTCCGGAACTCTATATGAGTTGGCAGGTGTCAGTTCCAATTGATAGAGTGGCAATCAGGTGGTGGCAGCATCAGGGGCTTCTGAGAATGATGATGCGCAAGTGATGCAACATGATGGCCAGGTAATGCAAGTGATGGCGTGATTGCCAGAGGGGGCCAACACATGTACCTTTGAGATATCTGACAACCTGTGTTGTAGCATGTCAATGGGTGCTAGTATAGCAGTCTAGAAATTGTGAAAGTTGTTGCACTGTGTATTGGATATTGAGATGGCAAGCCATAGCAATCCCCTGCTATAGGGAATGTGTGCTAACTTGTTGAGTTCATTGTGGCTTAGCTTTGTTCAATCCATATGGCATAACTTTAACTCAGGATCCATTGGTACAGAGAGGAGAGATGCATCTGATTGTTCATATTGAGAGATCAGTCAATCTATGAGGACTGTCTAAGATAAGAAAACCTGTTTATTCTCCTGATCCCACTGTACTGCTATTCCTACAATATGACAAGGTACTCTGAGATCAATGATGGTCCAGATGTCCTTCAGTTGCCATTTGAAGTATTTGTTCTCCGTTGTTGAGCTTGCAATAGATAAGAAGTCATCCACATGTACTTCTGCAATCATCACACCTCTGTCAGTTTGTTTGTAGTATAAACAGGCCTCATATTTAAGCCTGATGAATCCAAGGCACTTCATGATGTCGTCCAGAGTCTGATTCCAAATACATCCTGCTTGTTTTATGCCATAGATTGGCCATAGCAACTTGCAGACCCATCCTTCCTTTCCTTTCTCTTTGAACCCCTTTGGCTGTTGCATGTAGATTTGTTTGTTTTCAGGTAAAGTCCTATTCAAGAACACTGTCTTGATGTTGACCTGGGTTGCGTCCCAATTGAGCGTTGCTACCATATGGAGAAGAATCTGCCAGGATTCCGTGCACGCTGTTGGTGAGGTAGTTTTGTCAAAGTCTCTACCCTGCATCATAGTGAAGCCTTGTAGTACATGCTATGTCTTAAGTTGGGTTATGTTTCTTTGTTCATTGTGCTTAATTGTAAAGACTAGTTGCCCCTTGAAGATCATCTGACTATGTGGAATCTTTTCACGTGGTATTAGCTCCCAGACACTCATTTGATTTAACAAGTTTATTTTGTCTTGGTATGAGGCCTTCTACTTTGGCCAGTCAGATGATTTTTGGGCATCTTCCAGGGTCCTTGGCATGTCTGGATCCATTCCCAGATCAGAGTCAGGTAAGTCCCTGATTGTGCTGAGTATTGTCATGACTTGATCAATGTCTTCAGTGCTCTCATTGTTGTCATCCTCAATCTCTGTAAGAGCAACCTCCAGAGATTGCGGCTAAGTCACACAACTGGCAGAGGGAAATCCAAAGTTTATTAGAAACAGAATAATACAATAAAAATGTACTAATTCACCTGGCAGAGGGAAATTTGAAGAGAACAAGTCTAGGGATCCCTCTGCCACGGAGTGGCGTGGGTGGCAGAGGCATGGAAACGACTATGCAGTACTTCCTGAAAGGCGTGAGAGCATTCTGGGAATCTCCAGAAGTCCCTGGAGAACTCCAGGGTTCCAAAAAAGGAAGTTCCAGAAATGGAAGTCCCCTGACAATCTCTGCCTGTCATAGGTCTTCCAAAGCACATTGCCTTTCTATTTGCGATTCCTTTACCTGGTTTGCTGAATCCCTTGATTCTTTGACTGCCTTTTCTAAACTCATCTTGTCTTGGTTCTCTGGTGCAACTTTCATTGATGAGATGGGAATATGGTTGGATTGGCAAGGTTGAATAAGAATGGGAGGTGGTTGTGGGTCCAGATTAGGTGGGTCAGTGATTGGAGTTTGATTTATGGCCTCTTCAGTGATTTCAGGTATGCTAATAGGTTTGTCGTCTTCTGGTGGAGCGATTGGCCTATCTGTTGATGTTCTTGATATTGAGTCTCTTGTAGGGACATCTTGTTCATCTCAAGAATTTTGCTCCAGTATTGTTAAAGTGGTTGTAAGGGCAACCTCCAGGAGTTGCGGCTAAGTCACACAACTAGCAGAGGGAAATCCGAAGTTTATTAGAGGCAATAAATACAACAGGGAAATAACTAATCACCTAGCAGAGGAAAATCCGAAGAGAACAAGTCTAAGGATCCCTCTGCCATGGCATGGCACATCAGTACAGGGGCAGAGGCATGAGAACGGCTGTACAGTACTTCTCCGATGGCATGGGAGCATCCTGGAGAAGTCCGACAAAGAGCGGGTCACCCCGGAGATCTCCGAGGACCGCTGGAGAACTCTGGAGTGGCCAAAAAAGGAAGTCCCCTGACATCATCTCTTTCTTAGAGTGTGGCATCTCAACGCACCAGGTAGAACAAGTTGCGGATTGCGCGGTCGACTGGAGAGATGGGGTAGATGCCTTGGATTGCACAGGGAGCCTCAGGGTGACTGCGGTGGAAGTCCTTCACCAGGGCAGGCACGTGGACATTTTTGGCAGGTTCCCAGGAGTTGTCTTCAATACTGTAGCCCTTCCACTTGACCTTGTATTGTAGCTTGCACCGGAATAGACGACTGTCGAGGACCTTCTCTACTTTGTACTCTGGACAGTCGTCCACAATGACCGGAGGTGGTGGAGGCGGAGCACATTGACCAGGGATAGGATCGTCCAGGGCGGGCGAAAGCTTGATTACGTTGAAGACCGGGTGGAGGCACTGCATGCTGGTGGGCAGCCAGAACCTGTAAGCCAGCGGTTCTACCTGGTGCTCAACTACATATGGCTCTAGCTGTCAGTGCGAGAGCTTCTGGGAGGGCCTAGTGGTCGCGATGTCGGAGGCGTCCAGGTAGACTCGGTCTCTGGGCTTGTACTGGGGGGCCAGCAAATGTCCTCGGTCATAGTAGTGGGCCATGTCGTCCTTAGCTTTAGTCAGAGCAGCCTCTGCCTCCTCCTGTGCCTTCCGCATACGGTCAACAAACTCATTGATGGACTTGTTCTCCAACTGTCGTGCCTGTAGTTTGAAGCCCATCCGAGGGTGCCTGCTGGTGTCCAGGAAGAACAGGAAATGCTGCATGGAGGCGTGGACGTGGTTATTATACTGGAACTCGGCCTCCGGAAGAAGCTTGTCCCAGTCGTCTTATCGCTCATTGCAGAATAACTGGAGGTACTGCTCTAGCTCCTGGTTGACGCATTTGGTCTGGCCATTGGACTGCGGGTGGTAGGCAGTGGAAGTGTGGAGCTTGATGTGCAAGAGGCGATAAAGCTCCCGGGTGAAGCCTGCCATGAACTGGGAGCTCTGGTTGGATACATAGGCATTGGAAAGGCCATGGAGCTTCCAGACGTTCTTCCGGTACAGGTTGGCCGCGCCCATTGCTGAGCAGGTCGTGTGTGTCGGAACGGAGTGAAGTGAGCCTGCTTGCCATACAGGTCAACCATGACCATGACTGCATCGTATCCGTGCGTGTCCGGGAGCTCCACAATGAAGTCAATGGAGGCTACACTCCAGCATGCTGTGGGCATAGGGAGGGACCGCAGTTGACCCGTTGGTAGGTGCCGGTGGAGTTTTGTCCAGAGGCAGAGGTTGCAGGTGCTGGTGTAAGAGCCTATGTAGCGGGACATCTGCGGCCACCAATAGTTCCATGAGACAAGTTCCAACATTTTCTACCTACCAGGGTATCCCATGACATGGGAGTCATAGTGCTGCTCGACAATGCGCTGGCAAAGGTCCAGGTTGTTGGGCACGTATGTCTACCCGCAGAAGGTGAGGAGGCGTCCTGCAGGCCCTACTCATCTGTGCATACCGACTTTGTACCAGAGGGGCGTCCCAAACGTAGCGCTAGCACGGCTCTGGCGACCAAGTCTTCCTGCAGATCTTCCCGGTTTCCCCGATGTATGTTCTGAAGAATGTTGACCTCATCCCCCTGTACGGCTACTCCTTCCAAGGTGCGGACGGCGAACAACTCCAGGTGGAGGAGGGTGATGTTATTGTTGTCCTCCACACCGGAGCCGTGGTCAGCACGCCGGGAGAGGGCGTCGGGCTTCCCCATGCTATGGCCTGGCTTGTGGTGCAGTGTGAAGTCAAAGTTGGTGAGGTACAGGGACCACCGGGCCTGGCAATGGTTCAGTTTTTTGGCCATCCAGAAGTGTTCTAGGTTCTTGTAGTCCATCCAGACTTCGAACTTGTGGCAGGCCCCCTTGAAGAAGTGGTGCCACTCCTCCAGCGACTGGATGATCGCGAGCATCTCCTTGTCGTGGATCTCATAATTTTGTTCCATGGCATTGAGGCTCTTGGAGTAGAAGGCAACAGGGTGCCACTTACTATCCTCTAGGGACTGCTGGAAGAGGACTGCACCAGTTGCAAAGTCAGAACTGTCAGCCTCGACATGAAAGGGTCGGTTGTTGTCTGGGAAGAGCAGAACGGGCCTGGACATGATAGCAGACTTGAGGGCATTGAAAGCCTGCTGCTCCACGTCGCCCCAGGTCCAGGCAATGTCCTTCCTGATGAGGTCAAAGAGGGGGCGTGCGTGGTGGGAGAAGTCCTGGATGAAGCGCCGGTAGAAGTTGGTGAACTCCAGGAAGGCTTGCACTTCCTTCTTGCTCCGGGGCTCCGGCCACTGCGTGACGCCGGCCATCTTCACCGGGTCCATCTCCACCATACCATGAGAGATGATGAGTCCGAGGTATTCAATATGGGTCTGCTCAAACTCACACTTCTCTGGCTTGAGGTACAGTTGGTGCTGGTGGAGATGATCCAGGACGATCCGCGTGATCCAACAATGCTCTTCTAGTGTCTTGGTATAGATGAGGATGTTGTCAAGATACACACAGACCACTCCTTCCACAATCAGGTCCCAGAAGATGTTGTTCATCATGGTCTGGAAGGTGGCAGGGCTGTTGGTGAGTCCGAAGAACATCACCAGGGGTTCAAACAGCCCACGGTTGGTCCAAAACGCTGCCTTCCACTCATCTCTCTCCTGGATGCGCACGTTGTTGTAGCCCCACTGGACATCCAACTTCGTGAAGTAGCACGCACCCCAGAGGTTGTTCATCAGCTTGGAGATGAGGGGGAGTGGGTAGCAGTTCTTGATGGTCATTGCATTGAGCACACAATAGTCTTGGACCAACCGGAGGGAGCCATCCTTCTTCTTGATGAAAAACACCGGAGAGGCCATCGGAGACTTCAAGGAGTGGATTTGTCCCGACTCCAGGTTCTTCTGGAGGAACATGTCAAGCTCGTCCTGCTCCTTGGGTGCAAGCCGATAAACCTTGCAGTTGGCTGGCTTCAAGTCCAGTAGGAGCTCAATGGCATGGTCCCACTGCTTGCACTCTGGGAGGGAGTCAAACGAGGCCTTGGAGAAGATGTCCTCAAAGTTGTGCAGATGGTTGGGGCCCAGGGCTGGGCGTTGGCTGTGAAGGCCTGGGCCAACCGTTGGGAAGTGGTCTGACTGGCCTGGATCTCCTCTGCCAGTGGCGGTGGTTGCAGCATGGCGGCGTAGATGCGGTCTCCTACCTTGATGGCTTTGTCTGGAAGCTCCGGGTCCCATGTGGGTAGGAACTCCCCTTTGTGTTCCTCTTCCTGGCTAGAATTTCCTCCACTGTGTCTGTTGTCCTCGTAGAGGGCCTTCCTACGAGGGAACACCAGAGGCGGGGGATCCAGCAGGTTGAGATCAGCAAAGGGGAGGTGCCCTATGCGGCACGCTCTAATAGCTGCACATTCCCGCATAGTGGTGCACCACTCCTTCTTCACTTCTTCCGTGCAGGTTGCGCAACATTGGGGGCATCAGCTCATGCTCACCTCCCCGGTAGTCCAGTTGATCTCCATGTTGTGCTCCCAGAGCCCTGGGGATCCCAGAATCATGTTCTGCTTACCAAGGCTAGTAACAGCAAAGGTGGTGCGCTCCGCATGAGACTGGTAGCGAAGAACAAGGTCCACCATGGACTGGATGGACCCCGCTTTGTTGCAGGTACCGTTGACATTGTATACCGGGATCGGGGCGAGCAGAGGTCGAGTGGTGAGCTGATGCCGTTCTACGTAGCTGGTGTCCACAAAGAGCCCTGTGGCTCTGGAGTCCAGGAGGGCCGACACGCTCCAAGTCTGTTGTGTGTCGGTTGTCTCAATTTCCACTGTCATTTGGAGCAAATTAGGCAATGGAGTGGAGGCAACTACGTAGTGCCGGAGGAGGCGGCGCTCCCAGGTGGGGAGGTGTATTTGAGTAGGCATTGGAGAGGGCTGAGGGGGTTTGTTGGGTACGATAGGGGTGGTGCTTACAGTTGGGGAGCTGTCAGCAGAGACTGTATTGGCTTTTTCTACCAACAAACATGCAAACCTGTTAGCACTAAGCGGCAGGAGCGTACTGGTCACCCACCGTGCCCCTAAAAACCCTCCTTCTGTTCCTCCTAACTCCCCGAAACAGGGGAGTTCTTCTGCGCCTCTTCCTGGATGGAGCTGCGTCCCAGGCTGCCAGGAGCTGCATGAGTAGCTCCTCTTGCTCCTCCGGGGAGAGGTAGCACACCTGAAGATCCCTGGGGCAATGACGCGTGAAGTGGCCCTGCACGTCACAGCGTTGGCATAAAAAGGGGAGCGAGGCACACTGTCGGGAGGCATCCACATCCATTGGAGCACCAGAAAGTAGCACCGGAAGCGCTGGTGGTGCGACCATTGCCATGTGCAGCGCCAAGGCCAGGAACCTGCGGAGGAGCATGGTGAGCGGTCACGTAGCCTGCGTGGGGTGCGCAGGCTTGCAGAGATCCCACTTGAGCTCCAGGAGCTGCCATTGCTCCCGGGCCACCCGGTACCATGCTAAGACCTGGTTGTTGGCCGGTTGTCCCTCTGCGAGGTTGTCGATGCGCTCCATCAGGGTCAGATGGAGCCCTTCTCAGAAGGTGAGGCAGAGTTGCAGGCCATCGGGGTACTCGGCCTGCTTGACCAGTGCATGGAACGAGTCAATGTACTCGTCCAGTGAGCGTTTCCCTTGGCTGTACTGATCCCTGTCTCTTAGGATCAGTGTGGCAGTTTTGGCAGGGTTCCGGGAAAAGAACTTGTTCCAAAACTCCTGTTCAAACTCGGCCCAGTCCGCAAAACTAGCAATGCTGCCAGGGCATCGGAAAGCCCTCAGCGCGTAGGTGGCCGCTCATTCCAATTTCATGTAGGACAAGACCCACACAATCTTCAGCTCGTCGGATACAAAATCGTTGCTACAGAGCTGGAGATAGGTAGTGCACAATTGAAGGAAGCGTTCCCCAGACGCGCGGTTGCTATTGTACACATCAGGGGTCACTGGGCATAGGATATTGGTGTGCTCCCATGCTGGAATGGGGGATTGCGCAGCGTGAGGGCGCAGCGCCGGCAAAGTAGGCGGTGGGGGGTTAGGTGCCACCGGGGTAAGGCGTTCAGGGAGAGTGCGGAGAGAGTCGGAGATGGTGTCAGTGGTTTGACGGAGATGGGTTAGTTCGGCGGTGTGTTGGGTGAGGGAGGCTTGGATGAGTTGCACCTGCATTTCTAGGTGGAGCAGGCGGGTCCAGGCTTCTTCGCCGGAGTCCGTGGCGTCTGGGAGCGCTTCTGGAGCAGCAAGCTGAGATGTAGACAAGGCAGTGCTTAAAACCAGTGGGGGAGTGATGTATAGGAGCTGGAAGATATTTGGCAGCTACAGAGGGCTACCAGACCGGAATTAGGAGACTTGTTCTGCTGTAAGGGCGACCTCCAAGAGTTGCGGCTAAGTCACACAACTAGCAGAGGGAAATCCAAAGTTTATTAGAGGCAGTAAATACAACAGGGAAATAACTAATCACCTAGCAGAGGGAAATCCAAAGAGAACAAGTCTAAGGATCCCTCTGCCACAGCATGGTGCATCAGTATGGGGGTGGAGGCATGAGAACGGCTGTACAGTACTTCTCCAATAGCATGAGAGCATCCTGGAGAAGTCCGACGAAGGGCGGGTCGCTCTAGAGATCTCCAGGGACCGCTGGAGAACTCCAGGGTGGCCAAAAAAGGAAGTCCCCTGACAGTGGTGAGTTGAGTGTTCTGATGGCTCTCAATAAACCTGACATGGTATGAACTATAGACCTTTTTAGCAACCCTATCATAACACCTGTATGCCTTCAAATTGATGTTATACCCAACCAGTACACATTCAATGGAACAGACCTTGGAATTATGGTTGAGGATCAGCACAAATGCTTGACATCCTATTTCTTGCAGGTATGAGTAGTCTGGTTTTTTCTTATACCATAACTCATCTGGTGTAGGTTTGTCTGCAATCAAGGTTTTTGTTTTTCCATGCAGACATCATGTTTGGTGCATAGAATTTTCAATTTTTTGCTTGTCTCATTCTCTTGGGCTAAAATCCAGGCTTGAAGTTCATTGAATGCATTATCTTTAGTCTTTAGGAGAATAGACCCAGGTTTATTAGAGTAATCATCCACAATGCTCATGACATAGATGTTTCTGGTACATGATATCACTGCTGACTGCCCTGCCAGATCCACCCATACTTTTTCCAGCCTTTTTGTAGCTTTATGTCCTTTACCCTCCTCCCTTTTCTTTGGTACAGGTGTTTGTGCTTGTTTTCCAAAAATACAACTGTCACATTGTGGAGGTTTTGAGTCAAAGGTTTTGGGCACACCTTCAATCATCCCAGCACGTGCCATTTGCATGATGGCCTGATAATTGGCATGGCCTAGTCTGTTGTGCCAGGTTGTGATGTTTGGAGAGACATGTACAGTGTAGGCTTGGCATGAGGAAATGTCTAGTGCATAGAGTTCTTGCTTTGAAATTAATGTGGCTGTGGCAATAAGAGCTTTTGTGGACGTTCTGATGAGGGTAGTGCCAGTGACCCCTACTTGCTTCGTTATTCTGCTGACAAATAGGAGACAAACAGTTGATTTTGGAACATGAAGTGCATTGTTGAGTTCAAGGTATGTTCCCTCACTTGTCTGGAGGCATATGCTTCTTATCCCTGTTGTGGCAATAGTTGATCCCCCGACTCCTTGAATAAATTTTTGTTGAATCAGCATCAGATTAGTGAAGTTGCAAGGGTCAGGGGATATATGAACAGTAGCTCCAGAGTCAAGATAGAATGGTGAGATTTCCAGAGGCAAAGGGGGAGTTGATAACAAGGTTTCAACTGTTTGATTATGGTTGGTGTGGTTACACCAGTCAATTCCCACTCTGTGCTGCTTCTCCTCAACCATAATCAAAGTATCAAACTCCAGGGACTCAGCGTCCTCAAGGTGGCTGTCCAAGATAGTATCTGATGCAAAACCAGCAAATTCTGTCTATGGTGGCCCTTTACTTATGTTCTGGGCAGAAATATATGCCGCAATAGCTTCAGAGTCCCCTTTGACAGTGAAGGCCATGCTCTTTGATGAGGTAATGCTGACCTTTGACATGGAGCCTTTCTTATCCCTTTTCTTTCACAGATCCTCAAAATGTGCTATCCTGCTTTTGCGAGAGTCCTCAACAGTCTTGCCCTCCATGCCACCACCCTCCAGTATGCACCAGAGTAGAGTATGTCCTGTATAGTTTGTGCAACCTCTGGACTTACATTCACTGCAGACTATCCTATCAAATCATGATGTCTTTGCTGTAAGGACAGTTGGTGTAGTGTCTGCAGGCAAGTTAGCCTTTTTATCTGCATCTAACAATGTTTTCTTGCCCTCCAGGAATTGGAAAATTTCTGAGGGTCCATATCTGGTGACATCAGCTGTAGTAGTAAGATTGCAGGATATAATCAATTGCATGTGGGCATATGATTTATTGGAGAGAGAAGAGAGAACTGCAATAGACTGGAAAAGTTCCTTTGTGATTTCCCCAGCTTGGAATGCTCTGTCAATCTTCTCGTAGATTTCATCAACTGTCTTAGTCAGGGACTGCAAAGGGGAACATTTTGTGGTAAGTGCTTCCTGCAGTTACTGGACTTGCTGGACTAGTATGGCTCCCCCATGTCAGTCTTTCAAGTACAACCACAGAGCCACTGGGTCCCATTCTTTGGTGCAGAGTTTCTGTTCTGACAAAGAGATGCCATGCTTTATGAAGGAGCATGCTAGCCAATTATTGCTTGTCCACACTCAGTGAGCCCTTGATTCATATGTTGGATGTGGGGAAGATGGTTGGTTGAATACATATTTCCATAACTGAACCATGAATGATTCAAGGGTCATGTTGTAGGCCCATTCACCCCACTTCCCATCATCTTTATCAAGAATATGCCCCATCCAAGCTGTGGTGACCTTCCCAACTGGTAGGATTAGGGGGTTCAATGAGTTGTCAACCTTCCACATTTCAGCAATCTGTCCTGCATTGGGGCTATTGGTAGTGGACAATATGGTAGGAGAAGCAGTATTTGGATTAGTCATTTTGTTCATTTTGCAGAGAGAACCACAGAGGTTTACAGAGAGTATAGACAAGAGATTCTATGCAAGCCATGCATAAAGTTTACCCAAACAGCCAGTTCAGTTAGAAAAAAAAAACAAGAGATGTTTATCAGATTCCAAAGATTCATACTGTCTAGTGTATGACACAGCAAATGCCCATAACCTGTTGGAATCCAATCCTATAGAACACAGATATTTGTAAGTAATTGTCCTCAGTCTGTGTTATAAGCAACTGAGGGTGTCGGTATGTATCAGGAGAATATATAAGTATCTAATGCCCATTGTGCATGAGGCAGTAAGTATCAGACAAAGCAGTGAAACAAAGCAAGTGTGATATGTCTGGCCAGTGTGATATGTGTTTGGCCACTGACAGTGTCGTTCCTCACATCAACAGTCAACACCCTGATGAGGATTGATCTGGCCAGCAAGTTGGAGCATCTGCCATCTGCATAACCATAGGCTGCTTATCTCTTTTCAACTTATATGTTGGTTGACATTGGTCACTCCACCAACCCCAGAGCATGCTCCCATATGCCCCCAGCTTTCCCCAGATATATAAGGCTTTGGCCCCTTAGTTGGTCCTTAGTCTTGGTATTAACAATAGTTCCTACCTATCTCTTCCTCTGCTCTCTGTCTCTTTCCTCTTTTCTCTCACTAAACTCATTTTCCTCTCTGTTTCTTGTCCAATCCTAAGTCCTCCAACTTGCTTTACTCACACTCCACCTCTGTATTCACTCTGGTCAAGCTCCTACCATGATTGGACTACCTTGGAGTACTTTGGACTGCTATGCCAAAGCCCTCTGAGATCCCTATTGCCCTTTGAGCCTCTTCAACTAGTGGGTTAACTGCTCTACAGCAAGCCCCTGGATTAGTGGTCCTGATACAACCCTCCTTGCCTGCAGTGCCACTGGCAGTTTTAGAATGTAATTTGATGTTCTAGCTTCAGCATGCATGATTTGATAGAGTCCCACTCACCTAGGGCACAACTTCCCAGCCCACCCTTTTGGCAGGTTCAAATTTTGCATAGACAGGAACACCAGGCTGCTTTCCCCAATGTCTGGCCTGTTGCCTCAGCAGTCATTTGCCTTCCTTGTCTGAAATACTTGTGCCACAATTATTGTGTCATGCATCTTGGCCAGGTTGGCCAGTGCCTGTCTAGCAAATGTCTTCACACCCTTGTGGGCCTGCCCATCATTGCAAAAACTAGATTACACTCTAGTTTTCCCATCACAAACTTACATTTCACATCAACAGGGAAAAAAGAAATCAAATTCTTACCTAGTTCTTACCTAGTGCTCTCATGTCAATCACTTGATGGAGCCAGAAACATGTCCTGGGAAAAGAAATCACAATAACTATAGAACAGAGTATTTATATTTTTCCATCAGAAATTGATATATATTTTTTTTGGAGTATCTCCAAAGGCGACACTCATGTCCACAGAGTGAAACGATGGTTGCAACCCTCTTGAAGCTGACAACAACGTCCTAAGTAAACACTAATACCAATTCCCTCAGATCACAAAGAAACATCTTTCTTATCCT
>QLOM01003342.1:0-16126 GCA_003313785.1 Termitomyces sp. MG148 | reverse complement strand
CATATCATTGGGAGATCTTGTACGACAAATTTAAGATGATCGTTCTTCTTAGCAACCGCGACTGAAAATTGCCCGAGTCCTCCCCCGACAACAATAATCGATTCTCGGGGAAGGGCTTTCCAGTCAATCACTGGGACCTCCATATTAGATCAAGTATTTTCGTACTTATTTTCAGCAAAGACTGACCATCATCCAAGAGATCAGAATCGTGTATTTGTGTGACACCACGCATGGCGATGGCAAACCGGCGACGACGGTATAACTGCTCTTTTTGCTCATACCAAAGCCAGAGGGGAACTTCCACATCAAAAGCACGATTGAAAGGGGCGTGATTTGGTTCACTGGAGCGGCCCGTAATGGGGTCCTTGATGTTTTCAAGGAGCTGTGACGAGGATTTGGCAACATCTCCAACCCTGAAGACCTTGATGAGATGCTCATATGATCAGATGAGACAGCTTACAGGTGTTCTACAAGAGCAACTACTCCTGATGTTCCTTCATGTTTGTCTTCTGGGCTTGAGCGACTGTGAAAATCTGTACTTGAACATAGAATGAAAACGTATACTTCTTAAGAATGTCTGCGACGGATTTTCCGCTGTCTATGACAGTAGATATCCTCGTGTTTGTGAAAACATCGGGTGTTACCTCTCTATAGCAGTGATCAAGCGCTAACATACGAAGTATCCTCCCTGATAGTGAGAGTGGATCGTCAGAATCGATTTTTTTGGGTACTGGTAGGAAGGACTCGCCGAGTTTGTTGCCATCCACATTGCATATTTTTGCAATATCGTCAATGTGCATTCCCTGTCGACATCGCGATATATAAATTACACATGAACGGAGACATAGCTGAAAGTAGTGCACCTGTGGCCCTGCTTCGCGCAAGATTTCTGTTACATTAAGTTCCAATGCGGTGCGTAATGCAGCACTCTTGAAGTGCTATCCTCAGAATACTTTAATTCACTTGAAATATCAATACCCCGGAAACAAGGTTCATCAGTGACGCGTGAGGTGGCAGAACACGTGCTGCAAGCTGCAGCGCAGAGGCAGCAATGATAGTTGTCGTATCGTTTACGACTTGGCTCGCTCGGAATGCTTCAGATTGTGGTGTCACTGGTTGACTTGGATCGGGAAAGGGTGTATTGCAGTCTTCACATGCTCGAAGCAGTGTCGATACGGAGGTAGCAATCAAGTCCGAGAGCTGTTGGATTTCGGCGGCCATAAGAGACTGACTTCCTGATGATTGGAGTCAATGGATGACTTGCGAGATCCGGGTTTTTAACCATCCACGAACAGCAAATGAGGAAATGAATCGGCAGAAGTTCCTGATCCGCGACAGAGTATCCATGTTCGGGGAAGTATCAAGAAGATACACCACGAAGGATTCACTGCTGACAGAAAATGATTAATGGATGGATCTCATTTGGGATTTCATGGAAATTGCTTGGACAATGTAATTGCGGAACTTCGGAGGTACGGCATACAACGTACGTGGTAAGCAAACTGCAAGCACATTGTCTCGAATTTCGGCTCGATACCGATTGGGGTGGACAAATAAAATATAAAATAAAAAATAAATTTAAAAAATAATCGAAGCAGTAGGAAAGCACTATTATTTCTAGTCCCACGCAAGATGACATGGTTTCGTTGGGCGGTCAGGGTTCCGTCCTTGACAAATCTCACTGCACTGCTTCCAAGACACTTCTCAAGAGCACACTTTCGACAAGTACGTCGTTTCCTCGGCTGAGAGAATAAGAGTTTTCGTTTTCTCGATGAGAAGGCTAAGAAGTGGGACAATGGAAGACTCGCGAGATGCGAGTTTTTAAACATCCACAAACCACAAGGAAGGAAATTGGGAGTTCCTGGTCTGTCACGGCAGTGTTCATATTTTAAGATACAAAGAAAATGTGTCATATGGTTTCAGTGCCGCATGATCTCTCGATGAGGATAAATACACCCCTAAGGATACACTGCTGGCGGAAAAAGTCCCTTAATCAGGATATTGGATGTCATTCAATGAGTACTTTGTCGAGATGATGTGAGGGATCTGTATGCAGAACTCCAGAGGTACAGCATACAATGTACGATTGCTGCTCATTCTCATCACCACTGATGGACGGGAAAAATGACGAGCCTCGGTGTGTGTCGTGATGAGTTTGAGATACCTAGAACAGACACAGGATGCTCACACCTATGTGAGTTTCAGGTTCTAACAGATGAACAAAAGATGCAGTGCATGTCGTGATGAGTACAAGAAGCTGAGGCTGACAGGCGCTGGAGAGGGATCAAAAGAGATAATCATGGATAGCGAATGAGACCAAGGGAATTGACGAATTTCTGATGTAAAGTAGTCGGAAGCATTTTGGTCAATCATTTCTGTCGTCAGAATACACGATGGTGTAAATAATCCCGAGAGAAAATGCTCGCGAATGAGAAGGTATCTGAAGCTGATGTATTTGAAACGAGATAGAATACACGATGGTGCGAATAAGCCCGAGAAAAAAATGCTCGCCAATCGAATGAGATGGTATCTGAAGCTGATGTTTGAAGTACTGTCTCACCTGCTTGTATGGGCCGTTGCAAGCACGGCGTAACCGAGATCTAACTGATCGTAAATGGGAGATATATGTTCACTCTTATCAAACAATTTATGGAATAACATGTCATTTTTTCTGCATTTGTAATATATGCTAAATTGTAGGGCAAAATTGAAAACTAAATATAGTGAGGAAAGGATTGACAAGGACTGCAGGAACATACCTTTATTTGAATATGAATATGTTTCCTCGGACCTTGTCTGCATCTCGAACAATTGAAATGTGGCCGCACTATGAGGAAGGAAATGTTGATGATTTAAAGTACAATTTGTAAGATCAGCCATACATGATCCTTTCCTGTTGAGGTAAAGTCAGGCTTTTCTGGATTGGGACAAACAACATGGTCAACAACGATTATTTTTGAGTTCCATTTAAATGGTTCACCGGAGTTTGAGTATGACCACACTTTGTCATACTTTTGCTTCTTATGGGTATGAAATGTAGTGGTGAGAGCACCAAATTTGTCAAAAGCCTCTATTGTGAGGTAACAGCTGTAGTTGTGGTGAGTATAACTTCTGCAGTTCAATATGAGCAAGCATGGATGAATGAAAGAGAGAAAAAAACCTACAAGGATACAAGATTGTGGGGCTGTCAGGAGACCGGTCTCCAGACTGTGTCCAACCCTATTCTGAGCTTAGTCCGACGATATGCCTATTCCTAGCAGATCCGACCGGCCACTTGGCCCACCCTTTCCTCTTCTGTCTTGTAGTAGTCAGCCTTGATGAGTCATATGCCTGGACCTTACTCAGCATCGATTATTGTTAGTCATACTCTTTTACATACCAGGGCCCAATTAGTAAACAGTATTAGTAATAGCACAGCCACCAATGTAGTATATATAGGCAGCCTGTGGGATAGAATATCCCCAGGCTGAACAATAGCAGTGTTCTTCTGGTCTATCCACTGAACTGACCGTAAGCTTATTTAGCGCTGTTCAACCCTCTGTTAGCCTTGCTTGCCTCTTGCCTGACTCTTGCCCGCCTCTGCGCTTGCTCAACTCTCGCTTGCCCCTTGCATTGCCAACTCTGTGGAAGGAGTTCCACAGACATCAAGTGTTGCCCTTACAGGGGCTTGAGAACTTCGAGAACATCAGGATACCTCTGTATGACCTGATAATGACCCTTCTTTGCTTTAGCATGCATTTTTATACCAGAAAAGCCATAGTTGGATGTGTGAGGATGCCAAAGGTAAATTTGTAAGTCTAGCATGGGGTTGTGAATATGCGAGAATGAAGAATAGATACAAGTATGAGGAAATGACTGACACAACTACTATGTTTGAAGATGTTCATAAGGAGACAAGGAGTGAATACAATTTAATGAGATCAAAGACCCAAAACACAGGTTTTGGGTTCCATACTTTTTATTGTACACAAGGCATATATAATGAATGTATCTGGACAGGTTTTAAGGTTAGTGTGAAATGTTAGTATGAGGAGAACACTTAAAAAACTACATTAAATCCCTTCTATATCATGTGACATAAGTGTTTTTAATCATCATGAGTAAAACTAATAATTACACTGGTAGTGGACGGAATGTCAGAGATTGACATGGTATGAAGAAAGTATGTAAGGGATGAACAAGTGATTATGCAAAATATTTCAGCCTCAAAAAAGTATGAAGTTGAGGTATACTTAGCTTATAACGGATTTCAAACATTTTTAATGAATCTAGTAACAAATTGAAGACCAAATGCTGAGCAGGAAGCCCAGGTGATGGAATGCATACAGAAACCTAGAAAGTGATAAAATATCAAAGAAGATAGAAGGCAGAGGGTACTGAAGATGTGGTCAGAGTATTTATGGAAAAAGAAGAAACCATAAACACAATGGAAATTCCTGACACTGCAAATGGAGCTGTTTCCCACAACATGATAATTGTCAACACGGGAGGCTCACATGCCAACAACAAAGAAGAAAAAGTAGAAACAGGCGGCAGATTATGGTTTCGAAGAACTTATCAAGGTGATGGGTTTTGAGATACAGTTTATGAGAAACCACAATATTAGGAGACACCATTAGGATGCAGACCAATGCAATGGACCAACCAAGATACAGAGCGACAAAAAGTAAGTTGCGCCTAAACAAACTCTTGATATGCAAAGCAACGATCACAACATGGATGATAAGACATATAAGAGTGATAATAGAAGAAGACCAACATGAATGGGCAGAAAAAAAGGTGATGGACAGCCTTAAAAGGCAAAGGAATACAAGAATAAGCCTAGCCCACCTCCAATTGGAAATAAAAGAAGCATAATAAATTTGAGACTGGTGAAGACACAAGGAAAAAATTGCTGGAAAACGCATAGTTTTTGTATACACAAATGCTTACATAACATGATTACATTGTGTCTGAAGTTCTGTGTTAAGACGTAGTTTTGAGAAAAATAAAATATTAAAAAGTGAAATTTGAAATTAAAACTTGATATACATGAACACTTATATAATCTAGTAATATGACATAAAAATGTTCCTGTTCAGACATAGTTTTCTAAAATAAAATATTGAATTAGAAAAAAAAAAGAAATAAGAAAATCATTTGTATACACAATTACTTACATAATACAGTAATAGATTGTCAATAATTTATTACTAATACATAGTTTTTTAAAAAAACAAAAAACAAGAAAAAAGAAAAAAAAAACATTGTTTGTATACACAAATGCTTATATAATACAGTAACCTGTAATCAAAAATTTTGTGTTAAGGTGTAGTTTTCATAGAAGATCCAATAGTCACCAGGCACTGTCAGGGAACTCCTCATTTCTCCCTTCTTTCACTCCTTATTCCTTCATTCTTCCTCTATTTATTCCCTTATTTCTGCTGTCACTCTTTTACTTTACTGCTTTTATTCTTTCAACACTATCTATTAGTACTATTCTCAGCCCTTGAGGTGCTCTGGTTCTTTAGTTATCATTCAAACAAGTGTAGCTAATGCTTCCAGAGGCTTAGTAAGCATCCAGAGGCTTAGTCATCTTGAGGCTAACCTCCAAATTACTAAGCAAGTCACATGAGACATGTGCATGACCTCTGGCAATGGCAATTTCTGAGTTTTTGATTATTTTTGGAGATTTTCCTTTTTTAGATTATAAATTTTATTGTGGCTTTTGTCATGCTATACAGTTACTTCCCATGCTTCTGGAGCCTTGGAAGCGTCACTCCTGGCATAGGGAATCCCTAGACTTGTTCTCTTTGGATTTTTCTCTGCCAGGTGAGTAGTTATGGTTGTATTACCTATATATACTTTGGATTTCCCTCTGCCAGCTGTGTGACTGAGCCATAGCCTCCAGAGGTCGCCCTTACAGCAGAACAAGTCTCTACATTTTGGTCTGGAAGCCCCCTTTAGCCTGCTTGAGCCCTCTCTTGCCCTCTTAGGTCACTTCCCCACTGAATTACCTCTGCTTCTCTGTTGCTTCTATGACCCAACCAGCCCCCTCAGGTGCTCCCTTGGATGCTTCTGCCCCTCAGGATGATGCCTGGGGTTGCTTGCTTGCTCTAGAGACTCAGGTGCAGACCACTCAAGCTTCTCTCACCCTTCACACCACCAAACTTGCTGGATTATGTCAGGCCACAGACACTATCTCTCATTCCCTTCAGGCCCTCTTAGAGCACCTCCCCCTCCCTCCTACCCCTCTCCAGGCACCTCCAGTTAGGGCTGACATGCCTCCAGTCCCTCGCTCTGGGGCCTCTCCCCCTGTTCATGCCAATATTCCTTGTTCAGCACTTCCAGATGCATTCAATGATGACCGAGCCATGGGCGAGCAATTTCTGCAGTCATGTATCACCTACCTTCAGCTCAGTGGGGAAGCCTTTCCTTCTGATGCTCTTAAGATTGCCTGAGTTCTTTCTTACATAAAGTCTGGACGAGCTTCAACATACATGCTACAAGTTTTTCGACGTCCTGAAGGAGTAGAGAGCTTTGGGATCAGTTTGAGAAGGAGTTTCAAACTGAGTTCTTTCCCTTGGACCCTGCTAAGGTGGCAGCCCTTACTCTCTGGGACCCTCATCGATACGGACAGGGAAAGCGGACCTTAGATGAGTACATTGACTCCTTCCGAGCTCTGGTTGAACAGGCTGGCTATCCAGACGGTCTTCAGCTCCAGGGGAGGGTTTTCAGTAGAGCAACACATGAGTTGTATGCCTCCGCTGCCTGGTGCTAATCAGTTTGCATGTCTACCAGTAGAATCTTCCAATATATTGCTCTTTGTCAATGATTCTCTGGCTGAAACTATAAGCACCCCCTCTGACATACAAAATACTCCCTTGGTTAAGGCCTCAGCTGAGAGCTCTTCTCCTCCTCCTATTTGTGTATGCTCCTGACTCAGAGTCTCCAGACAAGGCCATTGAAACAGGAGATAGGATTTATGCAACTACTTTATGACCTCTCCCAACTGTGGTAGAGATTAGAGCTGGCCAAATCACTTCTCAGCGGTTAGGGATCCTCATCTCATTGTTGATGTTAACCGAGGATGATGAGGCAACAGGGCCCGATGATGTTGAGGCTGTAGGAGCCTGAACTGACATGGAAGGGTGCGACGGAGAGGGGGGATATGGCCTGTGTCGAGAACGGCGTTGCCATAAATCTTGACGGTTGGGGTTCATCCCCACAGGATAATACAGTCCACTTTCAAGGTACTCATGACCTTGAGCGGACTTGTGGGCGAGTAGTGCGTGAAGACGAATCATGTTGTCATCTGTGGGCAATCACCAAACGTCCCACTGCGTGATGGCCGGGGGCTCTCCATAGATGTCCAGTCGACGATGACGTTCATCGTCAACCTCGCGGAACTGGTTGAAGGATGCTGTGGCCGCAAGAAACTGATTTTCGAGGTAGACCACGCCAAAGGTATAGGCATGATCTACCCACTCTACAGGTACACGGTTGGCTATCATAGCGCGAAGCACGTCAGCATCGGTGATGTTGACGGCATTAGCCGCATTGAAATATGGGGGTCGGAACTGGACGTCAGTCCAGCTCATTGGTACGAAGGGGGTGCTAGGGTTGGCAGCGTCGTAATCAGCGACCGCCTCACGATACAGTCCAGGACGCGCGATAATCAAGGCCAACAGCCTTGCAAAGCATCCCTGTGCTCTTCCCGAGGGGGACAGTCCACGCGTCAGGGCATGGCCCAGGAGAGTACACCAGTGAATGCGATACGCTCAATCCACTGCAATGCTGTACACCAAATTCATCATTCCTGGTCGACAGAAGTAGAGTACATTCTGCGCCAGCTTGTCCAGATCAAAGGTGAAACGTACACCTTCGGAATCAAACCTGGAAAGCATAAAAAACGGTCTTCCGGCTCGGTCCTTCCATTGCAGGTACCCGTCTGGGGTCGGCATGACCACGATTTATCGACCTTCGCCTGCCGGGCGGCCTCGTGCTTCCTCCGGGCCTCTCTCTTGTGTTTTTTGTCTAAACACATTCGGCGTTTAGCGGGGGTTTCTCCTTCTGAGGGGGTCTCGTCTGATGACTCCTCATAATCATTCCCGTCGCTCGGTTCATTCAGACCAAGCGCAGCTAATGTTAGGAGTCGCCCTTCTACTTCGGCGTCCGTTCTCATGTCCTTTATGGGAACCGCGGACGCATATGCCCTCAGTGGTGCCTCAAACTGCACCACTGCTCCGAACCGCATTACTACTCTGTCTGCTCCTCGCGGGACATCTGCTCCAAACTCCACTTCCGACAGGACCACCTCATCCTGCCGCTTCGTCCCTGACTGCTGGGAGGGTGCATGTGTTGATGAGGACAATCCTTGTAAACTTGTGTCATCCTCCACGAGCTCGTCCTGTAACTCGGACGGAATCGGAGTGAGCTCTCCAGACTCCCGCATCCCAACCTCCAGTACTGCATCACGTGCTCTGAGGCGTTTTGCCTCAGGTTGCTCCTCCGACAACAACGGACGCTTCTTTATAGCGTTCGTGAATGTCTTAATCGTGTTGTCGTTACGCTGCTGCAGCATAACGATCTCATCGAGCAGGCCCGTAATCACCACCTGAGCCACCGGATCTGCCAAAAACGCGGACTCTGGTGGCACTCGCTGGCTGGCAGATATGAGGCGTCTCCAGACTGTCTCTGCCTGAGGGTCCAAAACCTCCAATGGCGTCCCAATCTCCTTTCCTTTCCCTTTCTCTGCGTATGATAAGCGCCGCAGAGATGGTGCATGACGAGGTGACGGAGATGCTCATCGGGGCAGTGTTCAAGGTCGGAGTTGACCTCGATTCTGCATCCTTGCTGACAGTTCATCCCGTCTGCGCCCTACTATTTCCCGAGGCCCGCCTCCTCGTGCCCCGGTACTCCTCAGAGGCGATTGCCTCTGGTCTCTTCTATACGTCTCTCGTGGGGGCAGCATCCTCTCTCATTGTCATTGAAGTTGCACCACCTCGCTCTTTCCTTGCTGTTGATGCCCCGCATCGTCGTCCATGTCCATGGGTGCTACCTGTGGCGCAGTTAGTGCTTTCTCATCCGAAAGGAGTGTACTTGCACTCTGGGTCTGCGTCTGCTGCATTGGCATTGGCATACTCCACATAACCTGTCCTCCCATCTGCTGTCCAGGACCAGCTGGTCCTGGGAAGTATGGCATCTGGAAAAACAGCGGATAAAACTGTGGAGGTTGTCCAAATTGGGCTGGGTTCTGCCCAAACTGGGACACCACTGGATACGACACCACAGTCGGCGTTGTTACAGGCTGCTGAATGTTTTGCTGGGGGCAATCCCCCCCTCCTCCAGAACCCTGTGGGTTCTGAGGCTGCTGCTCACTGGTCGTACGCTGGTAAGGGTACGACATGGTAATACAAAAATGTTGACGTGTTGGTGGAAAAAAACACACTAAATTCCCCATCATCAGGTTACATAACCTGATCCGACCGCCAACTCCGCATCACAAGCCGCATTATCTCATCAGATAGATCAATCTCCATCTTATCTATCCAGAACAACCATGATCCAAGCCGGATCAGACACTCAGTTGATCTGAGCTCTGACTGATCCGGCCTACATCTTATCACTGCCATCAGTCTAAGCATGTGAGCGCTTAGCAAGCTGATTTGGGTGCTTCACACCCTGCAGTTCTAAGTACTGATCCAACGCTGCCAACTTGGCACATGTGTGATACGACTCCCATGTCGTATCACCCGCACTCCATCGTACCTCGAATTCGAGGTGCGTTCCTCCCTGCCACCGATGGCCCAGGATGTCCTCGACGAACCATTCCTGTTTGTCACTGGCACCAAAATCATATGGCTCAGGCGTCACCCAATTAGGGAACATAGCATCATCATTTGCGTTATATTGTCTAAGTAACGATACATGAAACTTAGGCACAATCCGACGTGCTTGCAGAGCTGCAGGCAGCTCCAGAACATAGTTCGATGTGCTTGGTTCCGCGACCAAGACTCTGTACGGTCCAATGAATTTTGGACACAACTTCCTCGCCCTTCCTTTCGGAAGATTCAAGTTTTCCATTGATAGATATACTAACGTCCCAGGCGTTAGCTCTGGTTCCTCACTCCGCCTATCATTTGCATGGCGTGCCTGTATAACATGCGCAGCAATGATAGCGTCGTGTGCATTGGCTAGATTCTCCAATGCTTGCCGTGCAAAGTCCTTCACCCCCTTGTGAACGACTCCGTCCGTCCTTAGTTCGCGCAGCATGGAGGGCATGTACCCTCCATTGAGCTCGAACGGCGCATATTTTGTGGTCTCTGACACACTCACGTTGATCGCGAACTCGGTTAGCGGTATCCTATCTACCCAGTTGTGTTGGTCCGGTCGGACCACCGTACGAAAGATCTGGGCAATACTTCTATTCGCTCGCTCTGTCTGTCCATCTGTCTGCGGATGAAACGATGTAGACATGAGCAACTTAGCTCCCAAGAGCTTGTGAAGTTCTCGCCACCAGTGAGACATAAACTTTGCGTCTCGATTGCTCACAATCGAACTTGGAAGGCCATGTAGCCTTACAATCTCCTTCAAGTAGATCCAGGATAATGCGGACGCAGTAATGGTTGTGTGCACCGGTATCAAGTGCACCATACTGGTCATTTGGCAAATAACCACCAAAAGGTAGTCATAACCTTTGGACTTGTGGAATGGACCAACAAAGTCCATTCCAATGGAGGCCCACGGCTTCGTTGGGATGGGCAAGGAATGCAACTTCCCTGCTGGCTTTCTATTGCTGGTCTTTGACCGCTGGCAGACCTTGCAGGTCTGGCAGAACTGCATCACTTCTTTCTGCATCTGAGGCCACCAGTACCATTGCCTCAGGTATTCCAGTGTTTTGTTGGTTCCAAAGTGACCAACAACCTCATGTGCTTGAGTGACAACCTGCATGATTAATGTTCGGTCATGTGGTAAGCACACCACGTCGTGCCCTCGAACATTCGTTATCCAGACCAGTCCTTTCTCATTCATGCTGAAGTGTGGGTGGGCGTTTGCATTCTGCTGGATTTCTGTGTAGAACACATCGCGGCTATAGCCCCTCAGTACCTTCCGTAGGTATTCATCGGTTTGAGGAACAGGAGGGTTACGATACTCTACTGTAGGCGATAACGCGTCAGTGAGCGTAATGTTGTGGCTATACGGTCCACGACTGCTCCCAGTCTCACCCTGGCGTGGCATTGTCGCCTCCTTTGGCTGAGCCTGCTCTAATTGCTCAGCTTCTATGTCTCGCCCCTCTTGCCGCTCCTGCAGTCGTCAACTGCATCGCAGCTCAGTTGCTTGCATTGCACGAAGCTCAACCACATGCTCCTTCACCTCTTTGTAGCAATGGTACGGAAGATCATCGCCCTGAGGATCAATACAGATATCCACATCGACATACTCATGCGTATCATGGTGTTCTCCAACTCTATCGCTCTCAAAATACCTCGAGAGACAGTCCGCTACTTTGTTCAGTTCGCCTTTGACATATGTGATGTCAAAGTTGTAGCAAGACATATAGTCAATCCACCGGCATTGCCAAGAGGACAACGTTGCTTGAGTCTTGAAGAACTCAAGTGCTTTATGGTCTGTAATGATGTGGATCTTGTATCTCATCAATTTGTCTTCCCACTTAAGGAGTGCCTCAAGTATCGCCAATGTTTTGAGCTCATGGACCGCATAATTCTGTTGGGCCGAGGTGAACTTCCTCGACATGAATCCTGCGGGCCGACAATTCTGCCAGGAACTTTCCTGGCCATACATTGCACCTACTCTGGTCTTTGAGGCATCACAGATGAGCTAAATCGGCTCATCACGTCAGGGATCTATGGGACGAATGACTGGTGTCTTTGAGCAGATCCTCTTGATCATCTCAAAACAGCGTTGGTGTATAGGTCTCCATATAAATGGAGCTTCGTTCTGCATGATGGACATCAAGGGTCCAGTATACGCTGTAATATCAGGCAGACAGTTGCCGATATAGTTCACCAGTCCCACAAATCTTTGCACATCGTTATAGTTACGAGGCACATGCCATTCGCGTATGCGATCGATTTTGTCCTAGTCAGGGTGAATACCCTGACTGTCAATCTTGTGTCCAAGGCAGTCTACTGTCTCGGCATATAGTTCACATTTCTTCCACTTGAGGTACAGCAGATTAGCCCTCAGTCGCTCGAAAATGACATGAAGATGCTCTTCGTGTTCTTCGATTGAATCGGAGTATATGAATATGTCGTCCAGATATATATGGATGAACCTCCCAATAACATCCCAGAAGATGGAGGTCATCAACCTCTGAAACGTTGCAGGAGCATTACAGCTCACATATGTTCCCGTGATCGACGAGAACACTGTCTTCGGGATATCAGACAAGCGAATTCTCACTTGCTCATAAGCGTCCGTCAGGTCAATTTTTGACCTGAACTTTGCTCTTGCAACATCCTCTCGAATCACTTCCTGATCCAGGAGTGGCGTCATGTCCTTTACGGTGTTGTCATTGCATTGGCGAGCATCCAACGCCGTCCTCAATGTACCATCTTTCTTCGGAATGCACAATAGCGGAGCAGCTTGGGATGCTGGTTGGGCCTCCCACCACTGGGCTCTCGATTGGTCTTGTCTCGGAGCTGCTGCTGCAGCGCCATTGGACATCGTGGCAAGTGATACTTATACACCTTATTCTCATCAATAAGGTTGATTTCATGGTTGACTTCCTGCCAAGGAAGTAACTCCTCCTTGGTTCCGTTCAGAATGTCCCCAAATTCCTGCTGCCACTGCAATCGTAGGTCTGGAATGTCCTCCTTTGTAAAACCACTGGTTTTACCTTTGCTCTTCCGGTCCACATCCTTGCGTGGACGCCCGGACAGCTTTGCTTGTACAGCTGGGCAGCCATACTTCTCTCTGAGGGCAGTAATCCTCAGCTCACTTTCATCCGGCGTGTGCAGTCGCACAGGCACTTCCTTCTTGCTTCTCCGCGACGTCACAGACAGTCCGTCAAAGAATACCTCACTCGGTGGCAATATCTCATCATCACTAGCCTGACGATATGACTCCTCCTTTGACGTCCATCGTGGTCCATTCCACGCATACATCAATGCCACTAGCTCATTCCACTCAGCAGGCATTCGTGGATCAAACGCCCATTCAAACATGGGATGAAGTACTGGTCGATCCCAGATTGACCAATTCGTATGTGTGGAGGATGCCTTGTCCTCCATCAGTCCTTGTTTGTCACCCGTTACTAAGTCCTCGACCTTCACTCGCGACGACATCGGTTGGCACTCTGTGCTTGCCGCATGCCGAGGCCACTTGTCCTCAGGCTTACTCTGCTTTTCACACTTCATCTTGGGGCTCTCCCCCCTCTTCAGAGTATGTTGGTACTCTACAGCTTTGCTTTCCAGCATCAACACAGCAGGACTATCTGTTGGCAAGCTCACACGAGCTTGCTCCTCATCCTCTCCATCCTCTACCGTAGGCAATTTCTTGCCTCCGTCTAGTCAGTGTCGCCTGACTAGCACCTTCTTCTCTGTGGTGCGGTGTCGATGGAGACGTCCATTGCCATTATCTATGGTCACTCGCACTGCAGGAATGGTGGTGCCATCCACCACTATCTCATTCCTCTTGAAGTCAAGCAGAACCTTGTGCTTCCTCATATACGGCGTGCCTATAATCATGTCGTAACGATCAAAATTCGCCATGTCAAGATACTCTTTCATCCTTGATTTTGCACAGGTGATACTCGCCTGCGTGCCAAACTGTACCGCAGCTTGGCTGCCCACAGTACCCAATTGAAGGAGTAGTGGCTCCTTTAACTCACTGACAGAAATATCATGCACTTGGCAAAACTGAGGCGTCACCCCAGTAGTTGTACTACCTGAATCCCACAATGTCCACGCCTTGTGGCCATTCACCTCAACGTACGACGCCAGGCACTCCTTGTCCTTGCGCTTCAACACCGGTCTCACCAGTTTCTCTGGAGCCTTGTGAAGGTGCTCCCAGGCATAATAGTCATTGTCGCTACGGAAGCGTTGTTCTTGCCGAGGTGCTGCTCTTATCACAAACCTCGGGTTCGTATTGCCCACCATCTCTTTTTGACGGGCCCAGAAGGTGCCTACCTTCCGAGGCTCGGTTTTGTTCATTGAACAAACCTTTGAGCTATGTAGCCCAAAGTGTCGTGCTATTTTGTGGGCTTGCTCGTAGCGCAACGCATGCGCTATGAATTCTTCAACGGTATTCACTTCAGGTGATAGCCCGTCATCACAAATGAGAGACTCTCTCATTGCGTCGGGTATCCCACGCAGAAAGGTATCGATCATTACCCAATTGTCTGGGTAAATAGACATATTCTGTGCATGGTCTATCAAGGTGTCATAGAAGCCTTGAACACCCAATTGTTCGGTGTAGGACGTTGCAATGAATGCCTCCTGAGCATCCTGCATGGTGGATGCACTTACGAACCGGTTATACAATTCAAGGATTACATCCTTGAACGTCCATTGCTGTCGTGCACGATTGTAGTGCAAGACATGATGTTGAAACCAGGCCTTGGCCGGTCCGTCTAGGAACTCCGGGAGAACAAATACACATTCTTGATCCAGATGATCCCCCCCATACTGGCATGCTGCCAGATGGTTGCACACATCCATCGTCCAGTTTTCCAAGTCACTAAACTTAGACTCCCCTCTGTATGGTTGGATGTGTTTCAACTCCGCCTTACGCGGTTTGATACCTTTGGGAAGGCGCAATGCTACGCCTACTGTGTTGTCAATTATGCTACTGAGGCGTTGGTGCATATTCTCAGTATACACCTTTGTTGCCTCAGTTATCCCAGGCATTTTATTTCTACCTTCTGCTGGAGGTACTACAGAGAATGCACGTACTGGTCGGTGACCTGTATAGTGCACTTTCCCCGCATCATACCAATGCAGTGGGCTCTCCTGTCCCCCTAGCTCTTCTGTCACCTGTCTTTCAGAGACTCGGCTCGGATCCGCCGTGGGCAGGTCCCCCCTCCTAGTGTCAGGCTGACGTGTCCGTTGGACATATTGCCTTCTCATCTTGTCGATGGGCGTTATCCCATCAAATAAAATCCCCTGGTCATCTATCCAGGAGTGGCCCTGGCGTTTCAGGTCTTGGTTCCACATGCGCTGATAAGCTACCCTCTCTGCAAACTTATCAGCCAATGGCACTTGATTCGTCAGTGGAATATTCTCCACTGATTCCTGTTTTGTGTGAGGGTGCCTTGGCTCCCCCGTTTTCGGTAGGTTGCTATCTACCACAGGTATGGTAGACACCGATTCAGCCGTCGACAGAGGTCTCCTTCGTTGACCTCTGAATACATTCTGTCTTTGTGTTGCTGCAAACCTTGCAGCGAACTGCTCGTTAGACTCTCCTGCTTGCTGGGGCGCATATATATTGCTCATCGCCTCTTCCAGGTGGGGAGACAACTCTGGCTTTGCCACTGGGAGTATACTCGGAATCAAGTTTGCCCCCTCTGGAGTCGAGGCAGCTGATCCTCGTTTAGCCTTGTGGTACATATATGCTTGGGCTTCCAGCTCAAGAATCTGAACATACAACGTAATGTATTCAACAGTATTCAGTTGAGGTACATTATCACCTCTAGCCTGTATCAACCGTATGTGTTTCAGTACATACAGTCCTAGTCAAGCACGCGTAGTATCCTTCGTAATGCTAGGGTATCTTTTCCATAGCATAGCACACTGAACTTGAAGGGTGGACTCACTCCGTCCACTCTCCTCATCATCGGAAGTTTTGTCTTCCCAATGTACTGCCAGTGTTCTTTGCTTGGGAATTGTTGTTTCCTGCGGCACTCCAACTCCCTGCTGATGTTGCGTCAGTGGAGTGGACTCAGTTGGCACTCTCCAACTGCTCGCCTCTGGTCTCGGCATCTTCCCCAGGACGTACGACGAAGGTCTGCGACCTTCAGTAGGTCCCTGAGCACTACTCCTGCTCTGGAACTGTTGCCCTGACCTCCCAGTCTGCATGGGAGATTCATGAGCCCTGCCGGATTGCTGTTCCAGGTCTTCCACAACTGCCCCCTGGTCTCACTGCACTGCTTGGCGCAGCTATCGGCCACACTTCACTCCATTGC
>QLOM01003320.1:0-17765 GCA_003313785.1 Termitomyces sp. MG148 | reverse complement strand
ACCATTGTTACGACCCCACTTATAAGCCTGCGAGCGCAAACATGAAGACTTCGTCGTCTCACACTGTGCTCGCAGGTAAGCTATTATTCTATTACTTACTCATGATAACTCAGTCGTCTCACACTGCGCTCGCAGCGCCGCCCACAAACTACGTCACGCGTCTTTTTCGCCCACCCACCATCCCTATTCCATTACATTCCATTCTACTAGTAAATTCACTTACTCACTCCTACTGTAATTAGTCCCTCGTAGTTAGCTTGATCTTCGGCCTTTCTCTCTCTCACGAGGGAGAAACCGATCATCGAGAACGGTACCGGACTCAAGAAATCAAATTGTTTCTTTCCCGCAACACTTCGCACACTTTCATTAAGTTTTACTTCTCTCTCTATTCCTCTACAAGTCCCCTCTTTCCCTACCAACACTGGCAGCTTCGTATTAATTGTATTATTGCAGCGTGTATG
The DNA here is from genome assembly GCA_003313785.1 of Termitomyces sp. MG148. Taxonomy (NCBI): domain Eukaryota; kingdom Fungi; phylum Basidiomycota; class Agaricomycetes; order Agaricales; family Lyophyllaceae; genus Termitomyces; species Termitomyces sp. MG148. Next base: position 17,304 of record QLOM01003320.1, on the reverse strand, counting down.
ACACTCACAGACGTAACTATGGTCCTGGAGCATTTCAGTGATATCACGATTTTCGTCGCTCATACATTCTGACACTGTCACGCAGGGTCACCCGAGATAAAATTCGACTCGATATGTTTCATTCTAATTCTGCGGCTCCTGGTCAATCGCAGGAGACTTTTTCACCAGCAGGGACTGATTCTTGTAGATGGGTTAGTGTAACCGCAGCGTGAGGTCACGGTGAGGTCACACGAGAAAAGTCAGAGTCTTCGCACAAGAGAGAACGGGTGTAAGCTCTACAATTGGGAAGAACTGGCTACCAAGTACATCGAGAGGGTTTATATACCAGTAGCCAAACAATATATCAATAAAGTCCTCAGCGGGCAGGCACTCTATTAAAGGAAGGTAATCAAAGTATAGTCCGAAAGTGCGTGATCTAGTCACTGTCGTTACAGTTAGTCGGATCAGCTCATTATCGCAAGGAGCTGCAGATTGCTCTTAAATCCATAGTAATTTTCTGTTTACAAACATCGCCTTTCAATGATTTCCTGACAATTTCATTCTTTCATTTTTCATACCGACTCACTCAAACGAGAACGAGCATGTTCGCCTGAATTGTTGCCAAATCCTCTGCATGTGTTTTTTGATATCCTTCAACACCTCCAAACTTCTCTCGAATCATGGAAAGAACTGCAGCCATGGTCCCAGCCCTTGGAAAAAATTGAATTAGTCTCGAGGTCATGGTGACAACAAGTAAAGACACTGACTTTGCAGTTGACATCTTGGTGTATCCCTCCCAATTAAGTATCTTGAAAGACCGGGACTGAACGAAAACGCATTTCCATGGCCGACCAAGCTGGATACCTATATCACGACCGCTTTCACGAGAATTGCTGACCGCGGTGACAGGTATCCTCAGTGGCAATTTGTATTGGGTGAGTATTGTGGCACGTTGACTTGTTTGACAAATGAAGAAGTCGATCAGGAGTCACACTTACTTTTACTTTCAAGATCGCTAAATAATTGATAATCCTTCCATGTCGTAGGAATCCCTTCCCTCCTGATTTCAGCTATATTTCTGAACCTTGCGATTGTCACCCATCTGGAGCACATCACTGATGATTGAGTGCAAATTATACTTGCTTGGCTATAGTGAATCAGCCATAGTCCGATGCAGAGAAAGGGGGGCCGACAATAACAAGAATGATACAGTCCAAAAAGAAAATATCAGTGTGGACTTGAGATAAGCAACTATGTTCATGCAATCATGCCATGGCTAAACGCTGCTCATGATGCAAGGCTGGGGCAGGGAGCTCTTTGATGGAGAAACGTGATTGGGAGAACAATGATCAGGGCCCGTCGAAGTTATCCCTAATTAGGGAAACATCCTAGTCCCACTCAACAGGCTCTATCACTGCACCGAAAGCGTGTGACGAATCCTGAAGGATGCACGGGTACAGGTGAACAAGTTTCTCCTCTCGCTGCTCCTTCTCGACAAGTCTCCTTCCTTTGTCTCGCTGGAAGAATGATGCTGCAGCTCGCATGTTTTGCATGTATGTATACCAGAAGCTTGTTGCCACACTGACCGGGTGCTATCGACTCGTGTAACAAGTATAGATATCATAAACAACGCGTCTCCTCACATGATTCACGATAACGAGTTTTGAACCAACGCACACACATGCAGGGCCATCATCACCTAGAGTCGCGTTTCTTCTCGTCCTGCTTTCGACAATAACACATACTCTCACTCGACCTGTCCAGTAACGGGTGGGTCTCACGAATGGCGCCCTCCACGGGAAGGCGACAGTTGATCGCCATGTCCAGCACTCAACACAATGGCAAAAAACGTTTACATGTATGTTGTTCGCCTGGTAGCCTTGACAAACAAACTAATGCAGATGATCCCCAGTGCACGAGATGGAAAGAACATCAGATGGGATCTAGCCACCGGTTTAAAGCATGCTATCCTTTTGAGGCTACTCGCCTAGTTCCTCTCATTTGACAGTTTCTTGCTCTTGCGAAGAATACGCAACGTCGACCTTCATGAAATTGGAGACATGACGGATCGAGCATCAAGCCAGTCTCATGCACAAAGACACACCCAAAGGTCGAGAATACGCACCCATTAGAGTGGAAGAAGAAGAGGTTCTCCTTATCACCGACGTAAAAACAGGTGATGAGGAGAGAGAAGGTCTGGAATACGGGGACAGATGTATATTGATGGACGCGACTGACGTTGCGCATTCTCGTGTCCATCGAGAAAAACAGGGTCCGAAGCTAGACAGATTACACGCTGAGATTGCTCGAGGCGAAATGGGCATTATTCTTGGTGTTTTGGAGATGCATGCGGGAAGGAACGTGGGTGTTCCTGCGGAGTGGTTGCGTGAATGGATCGGCTACAAACACTTACCAACAGGATTGAAGCCTACCAATGCAGGGACTTCTAGATGTTGTCTCCCGATTCAAGGCAATATGTACCGCGATTGAAGAATTTCAGAAGGGGGAAGCTGTTGAGAAGTCGTAATTAAATGACGGACAGAATGCTTCGTGCTTCGTCCGCCTATTTATCAAAATAAAATACAGAATATGAGATCCTAATATACCGTCGCGATATTTGGACCGTAGTCAGTAGTACACCATAGCCTTACTTGCACCATAATCAGTAGTCTTCCATAATCATACTCGAACCGTAGTCAGCAGTACAAAGTCAGCAGTACAACATCAATTTACCTCATTGTAAGAAAAGCAAGTTTCAATAATCTCATTCCCTGATTGCGCCATCCATTTGGCCCATTTCCTGTTGATATATATCACCTGTTTGGTGAATGCTTTCAGATATATAACCACCTACAATTGACCTCGTCTCACTTGTGTCCAGGCGAGATGGAAATCGGTTACAGGTGAAGAAGCGGCATCATGTGCACACTTGAAAATTCCTTTTCGTGAATAAAGTCCCGCTTTTCGATGGAAAGGGCTCTATTTTCTCTTTCGAAACAGTTAAAGGGTAAAGGGTCCTGGTTTGCCAAGATACGACTTAGCAGTTTAAAGCGGAGTGCACAGTGCCAGATTCATCATGTTCTTAGGGAACCATACCTTTCTATGGCGTGCCGTTGACAACATAAAATCCGATCGGTCTCACGAGGTCATGCATTGCGGTCACCACCGGAGTGAGTGAAAAAAAAGCCTTCAGTATGCTCAAGGTTAAAACAGCACCAAGGAATGCTCTGCTCCTTTGGGTTCTGAAGAAACATCCCGAAACCCTTGGTATAGCTTTAAGATTGATTGCTAACTTGAAACCTGTTTGAAAGCTCCGGAAAAAGGTCCGAAAGAGGTCGGTCTATTTAAGATACCAAACGTCATTCGAGCGTCTTTATTGTTCATGCTTTTCCGTTGCCAAGCTAATTTTCGCACTGTGAGGTCCGATAATTTGTGGGATTTACTCGGTGTCAAATACGGGGTAAGGAAAGATTTAAACCCAACTACGAATGATGAATATGTTCAAAACACACTATGATCCACTGAGACATTACCTAGCATGGTTTTCGTTGATTCAAACTAGCTCACTTCTTTCACCTCAGTCAGTATCTGCTTGTTCCACCTACTGATCTTTACCTTGTGCTCTCTCATTTCTTCTCTAAGTCATCCTATTCTTGGCAAAATTCAACAGAATTCTCTTCGTGATCGCGCCTGGAGTATCGTCCACTCTTGGACCGTCAGATAATTCTCTGGGGCTGTTCCAGAACAGACCTTAAATGACACGAAGGGCACAATCTGTGGTCCGCTTGGACAGTTTAACAACACTGGACATAGAAACTGTAAAGCTCAATAGACAAAATAAATGCAACAGAAAAGTGGAAAAGGACACGTGTCCTCTGGAATGAAAACGTGGATTTCTGGGTTAGTTTCACTATCATCGCTTTCTCAGCCCAAGTAATAATAGTAGACAAGTATGTGAGATCAATTGAGGGCCGAGTCAGAAGCTGCCTAGCACTAGTCACGGTGCTTAAAAACCTACTTATATACTCTGAATATTGTTGTGATTAGTTAGTTTTCTCGCAACAGAGGACTTTACCTAGTTCACACCGGAGACTCTATCAGTGTGCCGTGTCCTTGCCTTCACTGCTGGCACTGGAAAGTGTTTCCATTGGAAAAAATGTAAAGGAAACCTGTTATACCATTTCCAAAGTGCCGATCTCTGAAAGAAAAAGGCACATTCCTTTGTTTAAATACTTTTTCCTTTAGAAATTGGCACTTCAGAAATGGTATAACAGGTTTCTTTCATACTTTTTCCAATGGAAACACCTTCTGGTGCCAGCAGTGCTTATTCGGCAGGCCCACGTCACATATTTTGAACTTCTAAAAGTCTTAACTAGCTTAACAACAAACTCGCTCACTTCTTGCGGACTTCTGATGGTCTGATCAACCAGAAGATAACCCCGGTGGTGAGCAATCTTTTTATAATGTCTACTAACCAGAATCCTTTGAATAGATACCCTCTGCGAGACCGCAAGCCGATGGTGGCCAACATGGGCCAAGGAACAAGAGCAAAGCTCTCTAATTGCGAGGCCGGGGTCCCCAGATCGCAGGCCAGACCCGCCCAGGGTAACGAGGGGGGAACTCGTAACCCTCAAGACAGGGCTGGGCCTGGCTATGATATCAAAAACAGCACGGAGCATACAGAGCCCGGAGACCCCATGGAAGGGGAGAGCTCTGACACCTCAGGTGCAGAAGAGAAATAGGAGCACACAATGCCCAGAGATTCGTCAGAGTTGACGGAAGCACACACTGAGCCGGAGATAGGGCAGAAGCCCACAGTGAACGTTGAGACAAGCCATTGGCAGGAGAGGGTAGACCAAAACATGTTGGAAGGCACAGACAATGGAGGATTGTCGGAAGAACAAGCCTGAGCAGTAGATTCGGCTAAGAGTACCCTCATGGAAGCAGACAGAGAACGTATTGATTGTAGATACGCTAATTTATCTGGAGCTGCAATGAATGAGTCCAGAACTGATGAGGGAAGAGAGGTACAGGAAGGCACCTCTAAAAGTAAAGGAAAAAGGGTGGACCCTCGCAACTGGGGGAATGTTTGCTTCACAGAGAAAGAGATAGACCCTAAAATCCAACAACAGATCCTAAAGGAGTATAATTTAGATCAGCTGGAACACGAAACTGGCGAGACAATGGCAATGGAAGACCAGACAGGGAAAGAAGATGCCCAAGACTGGGCAGAAGCCGAGCCCAACAGAGATCACCACGCTGAGTGCCGAGAGCATCAAAGGGCCAAGCGCATGAAGGAAGCCCTGCTGCAGGCTTCTTGTGAGATAGAGGAAAGAGAGAGAGCCCGCTCACATAAGAAGGAGCACTCCTATACAGCACCAAAAGACTATCACCCTACAACTAAGGAGCTCATGGGCCAGATGCAGAGGAATGTGGACAGTCAACACATGAGCATCTCAGAGGATGAGGTGGAAAAAGAGAGGAGGAAAGTAAAGAATAAGCGTAAGTTGAAAAGTAAAGGAAAGCAGGAAGAACGTGCTGAGGCAATGAAACCGGCGGCGCAAATGACCAAAGAAAGCGCTTTAGGACAGGCATTCCACAGGATCAGGGCAATAAGCCCCTCAGATCCTGGAAGTGATGACTTGCAATCCACCTCAGAGACTGGAAGCAATGAAGAGCCAAGAGGCTCTGACTCGGATAGCCAATCTTCAGACACCTTGTTGGATACTAGCCAGGATGGCCAACATGAAGGTAGGGGCTGACAATATAGGTGAGTTGACAGATCCAAGAGTGCATGTAGATGTCAGAGATCTAGACAATCTAGTGGGAGCTGGGATCTCATTAAACCAATACCTCCCTCACCCTATGATGGGACGGCAGATGTGCAACTCTTCATGCAATTCTTGTCCAATTGTTTTTTGTACCTGAAACATGGACAAGTCAGCTGCAGAAGGCAGGTAGTCATATCACCTTTTCTGAAAGGGAGAGCATGGAGATACTATGCTCGGGAGGTATCCTTGGACCCCAAGGGCTGGAGTATCAATAAGTTTTTTGAGGGACTCTTTAATGACTGTTTTCCTGTGTTCTGTAATCAACAACAGAACAAACTGAATAGTTACTATCAGATCCCTATGATAACGCCGTAGCGTGCTCAGTCGCGTTATAGGGAGGATAACGAACTGATATTTAGTACCTATGATAACGCCGAAGTACAATACAGTAAGTTATGAGTGTATAGAAGATAATAAATAAGAATAACATACCTCAGTCGCGTTATAGGGAGGATTACGAACTGAGGTATGTCGAGTAAAAAACATTCGGAAATGGGGCGCAGCCTAGGACACGTGATCAGACCGACCAATGGTCTATAGAACCTCATTTTCTAACACTCCCACTCGGGTCAAGGCGTAGCCCCATAGCCTTACTGAATTTCCAATGCTTGTCGTGGGGTAGCGCCTTTGTGAATATGTCAGCGACCATGTCGTCGGTGGGAACGTAGCGGACTACAGCCTGATTGTTTCCTACAAGATCGTCTCGGAGGTAATGGTACTTTCGTTGAATGTGTTTCGTATGTGAGCGATATTGTGCGTCTTTCGTAAGGATTATTGCAGCCTGGTTGTCGCACATCAACATTGAAGGGCCCTTTTGAGTGTGGCCGATGTCTTCGTAGAAACTTCGTAGCCAGGCTAGATGCTGGCCTGCATAGCACAAGCCGATGTACTCTGACTCGGTAGAGGACAACACGACCATGGTTTGGCGTTTGCTGGCCCAGCCTACTGCGCCGCGAGCTGAGAGAAATACGTAACCAGATGTCGACTTTGAAGTGTCCGGATCACCAGACCAGTCAGCATCTGAGTAACCATGGAATGACATATCCATGTTGACGTCGTTTCCATCGAACCTCAGCTCCATGTTGGCGGTTGTATTGAGGTATCAAAGGACACGCTTGGCGGCGGACCAATGATGGTGTTTGGGTGCCAAACTGTAACGTCCTAGGACACCCACCGCATACGCTATGTCCGGGCGGGTTCCCATCATCGCGTACATGAGAGAGCCGACTACGCTGGAATATGATACGCGTTTCCCTCCCAATTCCATCTCCATGATTGTGGCGTTGTTGGAGGGATCTGCTGCCGTGAGTTTTGTGTTGGTTGCCATGGGAGTCCACATGGGCTTGGAATCTTTCATCCCGCAACGTTCAATGACGGTCTTCATGTATTGGCGTTGAGACAAAGAGATGGTGCGTGCAGCTCAATCTCGCTTGATGTGGATTCCCAAAATGTAAGTGGCTGGCCCCAAATCGCGCATTTTGAAAGTGGCTGACAGTTGTCTCTTTACATCGTCCATGAAGGGGCGAGAATTTGATGCTAGTAAGAAATCGTCCACGTACACAACCAAGAAGCATATTTTATTGCCCCTTTTGTAGACGTACAAGCAAGTTTCGGCGTTTAGGCGTGTGAACCCAAGGCCATGTAGCTTTTTGTTGAGGGTTTGATTCCATGTACGCCCAGCCTGTTTGAGTCCATAGAGAGACCTTCTCAACCTCCAGCAGTGTCCCGGAGGAATTTTAACTCCCTCAGGGGGCGTCATGTAGAGCTCTTCTTCAAGTTCTCCGTTGAGGTACGCCGTGGCAACATCCATTTGATCGAGCTCCAGATTGTACTTTGCAGCAAGTGCCAGGATTATTCGTATTGACTCAAGGTTTGCGACTGGCGCCCAGACCTCCTTGTAGTCAATTCCCTTGACCTGCGTGAAGCCTCGTGCCACTATGCGAATCTTGTGGCGTTCAATACTGCCGTTTGCATTGTACTTCACACGGAAAACCATTTTTGAGGTTATAGGTTTCACGCCTTTGGGAACAGGTACGACCTCATAGACATTGTTGTCAATGAGGTTCTGTATTTCCTCTTGCAGGGCCGACTCCCACTGGTGTCGATCAGGCCCCTCAAAGGCTTCCCTTGCGCTTCGGGGAGAAGGGTTTTCACTCAGGCCGCTTTGCGAGATGCCTGCAAAGAACACTTCCTCATTGTCCTCATGCTCAGGGGGATCGTCAAAGTCCAGGAACACGTCGTCCTCCGATTCAGGTGGGTCGCTTAGATCACTGAGCCCTGGGTCATCTGCATGAGCTTGTATGTCCAGCAGTGTTCGATGCATGTGCTCAGAAGTCGTATCTTTGTCAGCATTGGTTAGTTTGGCTCGTTTTTCTGCTCGGCCATTGCTTTTCCTTTTCTCCTGGAGCTGTACGGCCCAATAGTAATCCGCATCTCGAGCTGTAGGTTTTTGAATTCGAGTGCTTTTCTCACGTGTGGCAGGTTGAGTGGCTCCCACTGGTGCTGCATTTGTTCCAGAGGTGCGTTTCCTCTTGGTCAGGGTACTGCTGTTTTTTTTCGGCATGCGTTGGTGTTGGAGATGCACTTTTAGGTTCCTCTGGCATGGCAGGCAGCAGCGGCCCATTGGGGATCTCGTTTTTTGTGATGGGTGGCAGCACATTTGGTGGCTCTCCCACTGACCTCTGAACCGGCTCATCGTCGTCTGACTTGTCCGTTTTAGCTGGAGCTCTAGCACTCTTTACAAGGTTTTGTTGGGGTTGCAAGAAGTTGGGCTCCCACTTGTCCTCAGCAGCAGAGGTGATACCATCAGTTAGGTCAATCGTTTCAGCTGGTAAGTCATTGTTTTCATCAAAACGCACATGACGGCTACTGAATTCTTTTCTTGTAGTGACATCGAGGACCTTGTAGGCCTTTTTTCCCGTGCTATACCCTATGAGCACTGCCTTTCTGGCCTTTTCCGAGAACTTTCCCTTTCGTTGGTCCTTGGGAATAAGGGCATAGGCTCTGGTGCCAAATGGTCTGAACCACGAGAGGTCAGCTTTACGGTCAAAGAGTACCGTATATGGGACCTTCCCCTTCAAGCCGGCCACGGGCGTTCGACCAATGACAGTGGCTGCAGTGAGCATGGCATCTGCCCAGAAGGATTTGGGTAGTCCTGACTCGATTAGCATAGCGGTTGCTGTATTGACCAAGGTTTGATTCATCCGCTCAGCCAGTCCATTTTGCTCGGGTGTGTCGGCAGCTGTAGTGAGGTGAACCATCCCAGTCTTGCCCAACTCTGATTTGAACATTTTTCTGATGTATTTGCCTCCGCCGTCAGATTGGAAAAACGTTACAAAGTTCTCTGAGAGTTCGATTGTACCAATTTCTGTTTTGAAAAAGGTTTTTATGTCTCTTTTAAACTCCTGAAAGCATGTGAGAGCCTTGTTCTTCCCTTTCATGAAGTATATCCATGGAAGTCGACTGTATCCGTCAATAAACAATATCCAGTAGTGGTTTCCATGACAGTCAGCGGGCGTTACTGGGCCTCCCATGTCTGAGTGGATTATCTGGAACGGTCGTGTAGCTTTTTGGCCTTTGTGCTTGAAGGGGAGTTTTTTGGATTTTGTGAGTGCACACGGCTCACAAAATTTGGCCTTTCCAGTGACCTTGTCTATTCCCTCGACTGCTTTATTGTTTACCATTTGGACCAGTCTCGTTGGTGAGATGTGGCCAAGACGGCGATGTAGCATGTTTACATCAATGGAGGTATGAGCGTGTAGGACAGGTAGGATATTCAAATGATACAGGTCATTCTTGTGGGATCCAGTTAGCACAACTTTGCGTCCTTTTGTGGTCTTTATTTTACATGTGCCATTTCGGAAAACCGTGTACAGGCCAACCTTATCTAGCTGATGGACAAAAATGAGTGTGAGATGGAATGAGGGAATGTATAGGGCGTTTTCGAGCTCTGTTAGCTTAGTTTTGCCATTGACTTCGCACTCAAGTGATATGGTGCCAATGCCTGTAGCGTCTATGAAGGAATTGTCGCCAAATCTGACTTTTCGTGGGGGGTTCAGTTCTTGGAAGGTGCTGCATTTGAACCACTCCCTATGTGGTGTCATGTGGGCAGAGGCTCCAGAGTCAGCTATCATGCTAGAGTGGAGGAAATGGCTTGAGGCACTCCCAGCGTAAGCCAAAATTCGTGACATTAATGCTTTAGAGACATGCACAGACTTTGTACTCGAAAATTTCGCTGTCCCACCGCCTGTATCACTATCTGAGTCTTCTGAATCCCCGTCATTCGACTCTGAGTCATGGCTCGCATGGTTGGCCTTTGCTTTTGCCTTTCCTTTTGTCTTCTTGCTGCGCTTATCCCTCTGCTCCTTCATTGTTTGGCAGTCTGATGTATTGTGGGTAGTGGATCGGTGGAACTCGCACCACACATCGGACTTGGGCTTCATCTTTTGCTTGGAACCTGTGTTTGCTTTGAGAGCAGCTTCAGATGACGCACCCTGTTGGGCAGTGGCAGTGAATGTGAGACGGTCTGAGAGTTCGGAGAAGGCCAGTGGTTTTCCAGGTGCTGTGGAATTGAGAACAGTGGCTCGGAATGATTCCCACACGTTGTCGCCTGGCAGGGAGTGTAGGAGGATGAAGGCGAGGAATTCACGATCAATCTGCTTTTTCATGGCTGTGAGCTTTGCGTCTGCGGCAGAGATGGCAGCAATATGTTCACTGAGCGTTGTCGGTGATCTGTCCCATTTGGTGTTAAGCATCTGAATGAAGGTGTAAAATGCGCTCACTCCCACGTTGGTATTTTCGTGTGTCTCGACAAGCTTGTCGAACATGTTTTTTGCATGTGGTAGGGAACCGACCTCGAGGGCTAGCCGATCACATATGTGCGCAATGATGATGCCAGCCGCTTTGGAATCGCGTACTGACCAGTTATCGGCATGATGCTGTGTTGATTGGCTGTGGTAGATAATTGGGGCTGCCGGTGATGGGGGTTCTTCAACCACAACGTCCCAAACCTTTTCTTGCCTCAGCTTCACGGTTACTCGGATCTTCCAGATTTGGAAATTCTCGGGCCCTGTAAGGGTAGGGCATGCTGTCGTGTCTGAGGCTGACATGATGGGTGTGTGTGTGTCCAGATGCTAGTGTGATCTGGGTGATCTTGGGGAGATTGTGTGCAGCGTCGCAGCTGGTACGCGAGCGGTTAACGCATGCGTTAAGTTTGAGTTTGTCTTGATCTTTCTTGGATTTAGGCAACGGGGCCCATAACCTATCAGATCCCTATGATAACGCCATAGCGTGCTCAGTCGCGTTATAGGGAGGATAATGAACTGATATTTAGTACCTATGATAACGCCGTAGTGTGCTAAGTACAATACAGTAAGTTATGAGTGTATAGAAGATAATAAATAAGAATAACATACCTCAGTCGCGTTATAGGGAGGATAACGAACTGAGGTATGTCAAGTAAAAAACATTCGGAAATGGGGCGCAGCCTAGGACACGTGATCAGACCAACCAATGGTCTATAGAACCTCATTTTCTAACAGTTACCACCAAGGAAAACATACAGTCTGAGACTATGTTTCTGGATTGGAAGAACTGTTCACAGTGGTTGGGTACATCAGTTCATGAGAGAAAATTGTCAAACTCTTCAATGGATTCAGGACCTCAATGAGAAAGGAATTGAATAAAAAGAGGCTCACTCCTGAAACTTCCAAATGTTTATTGAGCAATCGGAGCTAGTTGACTTATACCTCCAAGGCATGCAACCATAAGTCTCAGCACCCCTCATTGAAACAAGAGAAGCGGAATCACCAGGAATGAAAGAATCCCCAGCTGGGGAATTTCAGTCACTGTAGGCACAACAAATCCTCATATTGGAAGTGCTCAAACAATACACTGGGATACTCATCTGTTAAAACTAAAACAGGCAGCCCAACTGAGAATAAGGAAAGATCCTACACCCTGAAGGCCAGAACCCCTCCTCATAAGCTTAGCAAAGAGGAGGAAGGGGAGTATAGAGCTGGAAACAAATGTTTCATATGTGGAGGAGTTGGACACATTGCACAATAACTGCCTGCGCAACAGGATGGCTAGATCTAGATTGGGCAAACCCCCAGGAATCCAATCAGGTAGTGTCCAACTTAACTTGAGGAAGATTGACCAACAATGAGACAAAGCCTTGGGAGACACAACTCAAGGCTTGTCGGTTGGAATGATAGGATGAGATTGGAATGAAGAATCCAACCCTGGCTATTCTTCAGGGGAGGAATCAGCATGGGATGTCATAAGTTTTGTGTTCTAAGAGGAGGATGGATATGACGCAGATGAATCAATAGTAGACAAGGGTGCCTAGGACTCTCAATTGGAATTGGTCATTGAGGACCCTGATGATGATACCATGCCTGAGCTGCAATCAGTGTTGGATTTGGATGAGTCCATGAGCTCAGAAGATGACAAAGAGGACATACCCAGGCCTCCAGGCCCAGAGATTGGAGGCCCTGGAGAGACTGACCCAGGATTGGAGGGTGTATGGGACCCTCAAGCAATTGAAATATGGGGGGCCATGAAACTGAGCCCTTCCAAGAATGTCAATTGAGATGTGTACTCGGTCAAAGTACCAAGTGGAGAAGTAAAACTGGACCTTCTGTAGAAGGAAGAATTAGCCCAAGAGAGACCTGATTGGATAGGTAGCACACAAGCATGCAAGCTGGAATACCTCTTAGAGATGAGGCAACCCTATCCAGAGGATCCAGCAAACTGCCTGCAGTATTGTGGTTGATGGTTTGTATCCTATGATATCAGCAAGGATGAGGTCTGTCTTATGAACCTGGTACAAGACTTTGATATGGTTCTGCCTAAGAGTATGATTGAGGATTGTAACTTTGAACCCCCATTGTGGTATGCCCACCAGTGTCATGGAGGAGTCAGGCACAGCACTCAACCAACAGACCTGGTATGAAGTCCACCTGTCAACTGATGTGTGGGCATGGAACGCAGGAAAGGTGTTGGAACTTAGCACACTGTACCTTCAAAATGAGAATTTGTATAAGCCACTGTGTGGGATGAGGTCCTGGATAAACTGGATCAATGAAGACAGCTATGAGATAGTGGATTGGAGATTGGAGTTCTGTACTCTAGTACCAGAGCAATATCTGCACAACCCCCTGTTTGATATTGTTCATTGGTATGAAAAGCAACTGGAGAAGAGAATTACTATGCTTCGGAATGTTTTTTTAGGGAGGAGACTGAATGCCTGGGGTTGGAGATACTAGAACAAGACCTGCTCGTATCAGAACATGAGGACACAGCTGATCTATTGAGGCTGATGAGTGCAAGGAATCACCTGCAAATTGAGTCCACACTCACCTTGCTAAGAGTGTTGGAACTCAATAGCCAGCAAGTAGAGGCAGAAACATACCCTACTTTGCTGTGCCACAACATACGCTGAAAAAACATCACCAGATCAGTGCCAAAACTGCTCATGATTGTTGTCTAGCTAAACAGACATCCTGTCAGGGCCCTGGTTGACTCAGGATCCTTGGGAGACTTTGTATCTTCCACAATTGTTGAGCAGCTTCAGCTCAAAAAGCAGGAGTTAGATCAAGCCATACTTGTGTTACTTGCTGTGCAAGGATCAAGATCTAAGATAAACTTTGGGGTAACAGCTGAGTTGAAATACCAGCATATATCTGAGCCTTGGTACTTTGATGTGATGAATTTACATGGCTATGATATGACCTATGATATGATCCTGGGTACTCCATGGATTTATTAGCATAAGGTGGCGATTGGACTAAACCCACTCCAGGTCATTATTGGATGCAATACACCAGTACCCATGATGGAGGGAGTCAGAGTGTCTAGGCTTTTGTTGCAAGCAATGGGACAAGTAGAATACAGCCTTGAGCAGGTCTGCAAGGAACTCTATGAGTATGCATGACCAATATGTAAGTCAGCAGAGGACACATCTTTGCCACCCCTACGGGCAATCAATCATGAGATCCCTCTAATTGACAACAATAAAATATACCCATCGTGCCTGTCCAGATGTCCAGAAGCATTGAGACACTTGTGGGACAAGAAAAGAACAGCTTATATTCAAACTGGACACTGGGAAGTTACTGCTAGCAGAAATGCTGTACCAATGATGTTTTATGAAGAAGCCAGGAAAACCTGGCCACCCTATACAGCTGCAAAGCATAATCAATCTTCAAGCTCAGAACACCAATACTCATAAGACGTCATCACCTCTGCCAGACATGGATGTGATATTGAGGTGGGCTACAAATGCAAAATACCAATTTATAATTGACAGCGCATATAAGCAGATCCAAATTAGGCCTGATCACGTACACAGAACTACAGTTATAACACCTGACTGTAAGGGTGACCTCTGGAGGCTATGGCTCAGTCACACAGCTGGCAGAGGGAAATCCAAAGAGAACAAGTCTAGGGATTCTCTATGCTAGGAGTGACACTTCTGAGGCCCCAGAAGCATGGGAAGTAACTGTATAGCATGACAAAAGCCACAATGAGTTTTATAATCTAAAAAAGGAAAATCTCCAAAAATAATCAAAAACTTGGAAATTTCCATTGCCAGAGGTCATGCACATGTCTCATGTGACTTGCTTAGTAATTTGGAGGCTAGCCTTGAGATGACTAAGCCTCTGGAAGTGTTGACTACACTTGTTTGAATAATAACTAAAGAACTAGAGCACCTCAAGGGCTGAGAATAGTACTAATAGATAGTGTTGAAAGAATAGAAGCAGTAAAGTAAAGAGTGACAGCAGAAATAAGGAGATGAATAGAGAAAGAATGGAGGAATAAGAAGTGAAAGAAGGGAGAAATGAGGAGTCCCCTGACACTGACAGCAACATAGTTAGTTATGTCATTCAGCAAAGAGACTGCAACACACCTGTGACTTACCAGGCCCTGATGAATCATTGTTTGCTTCCTATCTGGGTTGATTCTTGGATGTATACCTTGATGATATAATTATATACTCAATGTCATTGGAGGAACATGTGGAACACATCAGATTAGTCCTGGACATCTTGAAGAGAAAAAAACTGTATCTGAGCAAGTGTAAGCTTAAGTTTCTTTGCAGAGGGGATACAAATGGACTTTGATAAGGTAGATGCTCTGTCAAAATGGAAGACCCCAACAAATTGTGACTTACTTAGGGGTTTTCTTGGAGCAGCAGAATACCTAGCCAATGATATAGACAGAGCAAGGATACCAATGGGAATGTTGCATGGGTTAACAGAGGATACCATGTCATACCAATGGGACCACACCCATCAGCGGGTGTTCAAAGACATCAAAGTACAATGTAAAAGTCATCACCAATGACCCATCCAGTATGGGGAAGGAGCAGACCCAGTGAATGTTGTTACCAATGGATGCACAACTGGGATAGCAGGAGTAGTCAGTCAAGGACTTGACTGGAAAACTGCAAAAGTTGCTGCATTTTTCTTGGCCAAACTTACCTTGACACAACAGAACTACCCAGTTCATGAGATTGAGATGTTGGCCAGTGTTGAAACAATGCTGAGACATTGAGATATCCTACAAAGAGTCAGATTTACATGGTATACCAACCATAAAGGACTAGTCCACTTACTAAACCAAAAGAACCTGTCAGGGAGGCAGGCTAGATGGATTGAAAAGATTTCTGAGTTTGATTTTGAAGTAGTGTATGTGCCAGGTACAGAAAACATATTGTCTGATGCTTTGTTGCACTTGTACTCAAGTGAGGAGGTGGGGACTGTAAGAGCAAGAAGTGAATAATGATTACGATGCCAGTACTTGTTGGAACGGAGGGCAAGAATGAAATGCTACCAGAAGATCTACCTGGCATGCATGGTGAGCCTTCAAGGCAGCCAAGGGAGACAACCCTCAGGAAGGGGCATAAAAAGGAAGTAAACCTACTGGCTGAGACTGAGAGGCTAGAAACTTCAAAGGAATTTGCTGCCAGAATGACTCGTCATTGGCTTCCTCTTGAGCTGCCTTTATCTGATCTAGGAAGTCATTGATGGCTTCATTTTCCGAGAGCCATCCACAAGGCTCAAATCTCATCTGAGGGTGTTGACCAGTGTCCAGAAGGAAAGGTGGTGTTAGGGGACTTACTGAAGATTCCTAGGATTTTTCTTTTTTTGGCACTCCAGAGCTTCCCAGAGACCTCTGGAGATCTCTGGAATGTTTTTGTGCCCTCAGGAGATACTGTACAGTAGTTCTCATGCCCCCGCTGTTGGAATTCACCAGAAACCCTGACATCAGAGTGGCCACCGACAGCCAGTAAATCCTTTTATTATGTCCACTGTCCTTTTTTCCTCCCTTTCTCATTGTCCTAATTAACTTACAATTGACCATTGTTACAGAATACCTATATATACCATATATACAGAACAACACCCTCAGTCAGTTACAACAAGACTGAGGGTATGTCACTTACATACTTGAAGCTATGCAGTACTAACGTCGTACCGTAGTTCACACTGTACAGGTACAACTACTGAATATATCAGTCAGTTACAATGAGACTGAGGTTCACACTGTACAGATTCTAATACCCACCTCCACGCTGATGCGCCACACCATGGCAGAGGAGTCCTTAGACTTGTTCTTTTTAGATTTCCCTCTGCCAGGTGATTACTTACCTTTCTGTTGTATTGTACTGCTTCTAATAAACTTTGGATTTCCCTCTGCTAGTTGCATGACTTAGCTGCAACCTCTGGAGGTTGCCCTTACAGGTGGCAACATGTGCATGTTTGTTGTATTAAAACTCAGCCTCTGGTAAAAGGTTGTCCCAGTCATCCTGTCATTTAGTGCAAAAGAGCCAAAGATACTGCTCTAGCTCTTGGTTGACATACTTGGTTTGGCCATTGGACTGACAGTGGTAGGCAGTAGAAGTGTGGAGTTTGACATGGAGCAGACAATACAGTTCTCTGGTAAACTCTGCCACAAACTAAAGTCCATGGTCTGAGACATAAGCATTGGACAACCCATGGAGTTTTCAGACATGCTTCTGGTACAGATTAGCAGTACTCATGGTAGAGCAGGGGTGGTATGTGTTGGAATGAAGTGGGCATGCTTGCCACAGAGATCTACTACCACCATGATTGCATCATATCCATGAGCATCTGGTAACTCCACAATGAAGTCCACAGAGGCTATGCTCCAATGCTCAGCTGAAATAGGCAAAGGATGAAGTTGTCCCATGGAAGGCTGACAACAAGGTTTAGTCCCAAGGCAGAGGTCACAGGTAGAAGTGTAAGAGCTAATGTACCATGACATTTGAGGCCACCAGTAATTCCAAGAGACTAGCTCTAGTGTCTTACATTGATGTGAAATGTAGGGGTTTGTTGAACTAATCAGAAGGACTCAATTAGTGTAGACAACTAAACTTTACTTTTGCAAGTTTTGTGGGGCTATGACACAGAAACACACACTTGTAATGAAGTTGTAACACCTTCCACGACAAACCAATGCAGCATGT
>QLOM01003317.1:0-14108 GCA_003313785.1 Termitomyces sp. MG148 | reverse complement strand
TGCTATCTAGTATCTACGCTAAATGTCATAGCTATGAACAAATTACTAGAATGAGGCACGGTAGATCTAAAGACTATAAATACTTCTAAACGAGACAAGAAAGCGTACAAAAAACCGAGAGTCGACTCGACTGTCGGATGAAGACGTTCATCGGGTTAATCTAGGGCCTCTCGGTTGAGGAGGCAAATTTGTATTTGTAGTCTGTACGGTAGGGTAATCAGCGGGGGGATGACCCATCCCCCTTCTCTGGCCCCCGAATCGTCCAAATTTCGCCATCAAGTCCGAGCCTGGCATGCGGAATTTTCTACCACGTTCAACGGCATTTTTACGCTGGGTGGGTTGCTTTCTATTTCATTTCACGTCAGCAAGTCCGGTTATGAACGGGGAAGAAAGATATCTACCTTTGCTGTGATAATTGCGAGGTTTGATTTTGGATACGCTTCTGTGCAGCAGAGACTACAGTCCTAAAGGTCACGACAAGCGATTCAGCAATTAAGCTACACAACGCCGTGCTGACTGTGATTTGAGAGCTAACCTGATAGGCTTAACAACCACCGTGGCGAGGTTTTTTCTCGGTTTAGCGGAGGAGTTGTTGGGAGACATTGCTTGTTATCTGAGTGAGAGATGTTAATTCAATGATGGACCTTTATAAGCAAAACTACCAGGGCTTAATGGTATCTACGAAAAGCGAAATATCATGATGACGAAAAGCAAAACATCATGATGACGAAATGCAAAACAATCACTATGCTTGCCTTGCATAGCGTCAACAGTGCCTTCCAAAGTCTTGACGTCTTGCAGATTATCTCCCAGCGCATCTTTGAAACATGGGAGGAGGCTGTCCAGGTCATTGAGATTGAGTGGTTAAGTTAAGCGCTTGCGCGCTTTCCGAGATCAGATACCCTGGGTGTCAACCATACGGTGGCAGACGGTCGTCAATGCGGTTTTGAAATCTCCTTGTAGCAGTTACACAGAACGTTCGAAGGACATTGTAGAAATCCATAGAGCATGGTAAAACAAGCAGAGTACGGAATGTTTTTGGATCAACGGACAAACAAAAAAAAAAAGTCTCATGAGCGTGTGCTAATTGCCTCAAACTCAAGAACTTAGAAGCCAATGTCTATTGCACAGATCAATTCTAGACACTTTCCATACATACGGTGTTGTTTGACCTTCACGGTGCCACTGGCCACCACCGCCAAGGATGGGCCTCCGACGGGGCACTGCGCTTCCGGGACCTAGAGGCGTTCGCATACCGTATACTTATGCTTAACGCACTGCACTCAGTGACGTCGTGAGACGGACGGTTCAAACAAGCATGCAGGTATTTTGTTTGTTATTCTCACCATCACCAGGAACATTCACATCCAGATTTAGAGACAGAGCCTGAGCGCGGCTGAGCAGGTGGAGCAGCATAGGCACGATACTGAAATGGAAGGTTGAAAGGCGAAGGACCTATCTAACAAGAAACGATGATGAAGAGCAGAGCAAAAACAAGATTCAGGGTGATCATGATATAACACGTAACGAAAGATTTGATCCAAACACAGCTTTTATCCCAGTGGACCGTTTGGTCTATTTACCCACCACTTTGGGTAGTGATCTGCCGGTTATACCCGGCAATTCCTGGATGTGTTATGTATCATCAAAGTTAGTTAGGGTGGGTGGTGATGGTTCCCGGTGATAAGGATGAGACAGGCAGTGAGAATTCATGGTATACACTTCCAAGGCCCAGGAGCCATCGACAGTATGCAACCTACACGGATTCAAGAGCATGTTGAAGTTTTGGTGGGTAATGATGATATACATACAATGCTCATACTTGGGGAAGCGGCCATCGCCGTTCCGGCATGGCATGTACTCGGATGAGGGGAACGTTTTATTTATTTAGCAATTTAATCTAATATTTATTTAGGAATTTTATCTATTATTTACATCACATGATGTCAACGACGGGTCGCTGGTACCACGTGATATGCCAGGCAAAGCATGGTTGGAAGACGGCCAATACACCGTGAGCATAGACCTGCGCCGGCCAAAGAGCAAAAGAACAAAGACAACTCAGGGTCAGACCTCTTTGTCTCTCATTACTTATATATTCGACCATGACAGTAGACACCCTCAATCGCTTATACAGAGATTGAGGGTACATAACGACTTAACTATTACAACCGGACATTTGCTTACGCATACCGTAGACGATTGACTTACTCTGTGTCTACTAGGTATGAATATGAAATCGCTTATACAGAGATTGAGGACGATTGACTTACTCTGTGTCTACTAGTGATTAACTAGTGTCTTATTCTGTGTGTTACTTACAACAAAGCAAACAATGCAGAGGTATATGATTACAGAGCATGCTATGAGTGCAGTGGAACATGAGGGCTTCCAAAATTATAGCAAAGTGCAAATATCATCACACTGGGAAAAAACCTGTATGATAAGAATGTATATCTTCCCAAGTCATACAATTGAGCATAGATGTACGTATAAGTGTGGAATGCAGGTGTGCAGAGCATGGAGAGATGAAGAATGCAATTTGGGCATATTAACATGTAAATAAGGACACCTTACATTGAAAGAGAAGAGGAAGAGGCCAATGCATGCCAAGTACCAAGCCTTTTCATGCACAAAAGTCTTTTTTAATTATTTTCTTTTTGTTCTTTCTCCCATCCATTTGACCAATCACACAAGCAAGATGAATTACATATTAAGTGGCACGTGTTTGCCAAGGATTGCCAAGGACAGGCTTGGACATTGCCAAGAGGGCTCGGCATCAATCAGAAGTTAGTTTTTGTGGAAAACAACATGGGGTCTGGCAATATGTATGGAAATTTTGGTTAAAACTGAACTAAGCAAAGATTTTTGTCCTTTATGTGCCTGCAGCTTCAATGTTGTGGCCTGTTAGCCATCTAAGTCCTTTTTTAGATCTTTTTTTGGATTCTGGACGAATGAAAATTCTTGAATAAAGTATGTAATCAGGCACATTTGATGCAGGTTTTTGCACATGTTAAAAACTCAGATTATCATTGTAATTTGAAGGTGCTTTTTGCAATAGTGATACAACTTTTGGAGTTTTGAAACAGCTGTTGCACCAGCCTTGAAAACCCCTATTGTTGGTCCTGATCCCACAAGTTGTAAGGGCAACCTCTGGAGGTTGCAGCTAAGTCATGCAACTGGCAAAGGGAAATCCGAAGTTTATTAGAACAGTACAGTACAACAAGAAATATAACTAATCACCTAGCAGAGGGAAATCCATAGAGAACAAGTCTAAGGATTCCTCTGCCATGGTGCGGTGCATCAGCATGGGTGGTGGAGGCATGAGAACAACTATGCAGTACTTCCTAGAAGGCATGAAAGCGTCGCAGAGATCTCTGGAAACCCTTGAAGAACTCCAGGGCTCCAAAAAAGGAAGTTCCAGAAATGGAAGTTCCCTGACATCACCCCTCCCTAGAGTACAGTGTCTAGACACACCAAATAGAACAGATCATGAACAGTGCAGTCTGTTGGAGAGATGGAGTGGAGGCCACAGATGACTTGGGGTGCTCCAAGGTGGTCATAGTGAAAGTCTTGGACAAGGGTGGGCACATGAATGTTTTTGGCAGGTTCTGAGGAGTTGTTCTTGATACTGTAACCCTTCTACTTGACCTTATACTGTAGCTTATGTTGGAATAGGTGGCTGTCCAGGATTTTTTCCACTTTGTACTCCGCTCCATTGTTGGTGAGAACAGGAGGTGGTAGAGGAGAAGCTTGTTGGCCAGGGATGGAATCGTCTGAGGCAGGCAAGAGCTTGACCATGTTGAAGACTGGGTGCAGGCAACGCATCCTGATGGGCAGTTGGAGCCGGTATGCAAGGGGTCATACCTGACACTCAACCACACATGGTTTGAAGCCTATCCAGAGGTGCTGACCAGTGTTGAGGAAGAATGGAGAGACCTGCATAGATGTGTGGACATGGTTGTTGTACTGAAATTCCGCCTTGGGAAGGAGCTTGTTCCAGTTGTCTTGTCATTTGTTGCAGAACAGCCAGAGATATTGCTCTAACTCCTGGTTGACGTGCTTGGTCTGCCCATCAGACTGCAGGTGGTAGGTGGTGGACATGTGGAGCTTAATGTGCAGAAGTAAGTAGAGCTCCTGGGTGAAATCCACCACAAACTGCGGGCCCTGGTCAGAGACGTAGGTGTCAGAGAGGCCATGGAGTTTCCAGATGTTCAAGCAGGTTGTGTGCATCAGAATGAAGTGCGCTTGCTTACCGTAGAAATCCATGACAACCATGATGGCGTCATATCCATGTGCATCCAGGGAGTTCCACAATGAAGTCAATGGAGGCCATGCCAGCATGCGGTAGGTGTGGAAAAGGAGTGCAATTGACCAGTCAGGGGGCATTGGTGGGGCTTTGTCTAGAGGCAGAGGTTGCAGGTGCTGGTATAGATCCCTATGTAGCGCAACATCAGCAGTCACCAATAGTTCTGAAGGACCAGCTCCAATGTCTTCCAGCGGCCAAGGTGTCTGGTGATGCAGGAGTTGTGGTGCTGTTTGACAATGCGCCTCTGGAGCTCTGAGTTGTGTGGCACATAGATATGTCCCCAGAAGGTGAAGAGTCTGTCCTGCAGGCCCCACTTGTTAGTGTGTACAGATTTTGCACTGGAGGAGCATCCCAAGCATAGTGCCAATGCAGCCTTTGCAACCAAGTCTGTCTTCCTAAACCACCACCCCTTTGAGCGTGCAAATAGCAAATAGTTCCAGGCACAGAAGGGTGATGTTGTCATTGTCCCCTGTGCCAGAGCCATGGTCAGTGCGCTGGGAGAGGGCATCAGGCTTCCCTATGCTTTGACTGGGCTTGTAGTGCAGCGTAAAATCGAAGTTGGTGAGGTACAGGGACCACTGGGCCTGTCAGTGGTTGAGCTTTTTGGCCATCTGGAAGTACTCCAGGTTTTTGTGGTCTATCTAGACTTCGAACTTGTACCAGGCCCCCTCCAGGAAGTGGCGCCACTCCTTCAGCAACTGGATGATTGCAAGCATCTTCTTATTGTGGATCTCATAGTTCTGTTCCACAGCGTTGAAGCTCTTGGAGTAGAAGGCAACGGAGTGCCACTTACTGTTCTCCAGGGACTCCTGGGGGAGGACTGCACTGGTGGCAAAGTCAGAGCTGTCTGCCTTGACTCGAAAGGGCCGATCATTGTTGAGGAAAAGCAGGACGGGCTTGGAGGTGATGGTGGACTTCAAGGCATCAAAGGCCAGCTGTTCCACATCTCTCAAAGCCTAGGCAATGTCCTTCCTGGTGAGGTCAAAGAGGGGGCAAGTGTGATGGGAGAAGTCCTGGATGAATCACCAGTAGAAGTTGGTGAACCCCAAGAAGGCCTGTACTTCCTTCTTGCTCTGGAGTTCTGGCCACTGCATGACACTAGCCACCTTCACCAGGTCCATCTCCGCCGTGCCATGGGAGATGATGAATCCGAGGTACTCAATCTGCTCAAACTTACACTTCTCTGGCTTAAGGTAGAGCTGGTGTTGGCGGAGATGGTCCAGATTGACTCGCATGATCTGGCAATGTTCCTTTAATGTCTTGATGTAGATGAGAATGTCATTGAGATACATGCAGACCACACTGTTGGCTATGAGGTCCCAGAATATGTTGTTCATCATGGTCTAGAAGGTGGCAGGGCTGTTGGTGAGTCCAAAGAACATCACCAGGGGTTCAAACAGCCTATGGTTGGTCTGGAATGCTGCCTTCCACTCATCTCCCTCTTGGATGCGCACATTGTTGTAGCCCCAGCAGATGTCTAACTTAGTGAAGTAGCATGCACTCCGGAGGTTGTTGATCAGTTCCAAGATGAGGAGAAGTGGGTAGCAGTTCTTAACAGTCATTGCATTAAGCACGCAATAGTCCTGGACCAACTGGAGGAAGCCATCCTTCTTCTTGATGAAAAACACCGGAAAGGCCATTGGGGACTTTGAGGAGTGGATTTGTCTGGACTCCAGATTCTTTCGGAGAAACATGTCGAGTTCATCCTGCTCCTTGGGCACAAGCAGATAAACCTTGCAGTTGGCTGGCTTCAAATCCAGCAGGATTTTGATAGCGTGGTCCCACTGCTTGCGTTCTGGGAGGGAGTCAAATGAGGCCTTGAAGAAGATGTCTTCAAAGTTGTGCAGGTGATTGGGGACCACATCCCGGAAGGCTCTTGGAGGGGCGTTTGCCATGAAGGCCTGGACCAGCCACTGGAAAGTGGTCTGGCTGGCCCAGATCTCCTCCATGACTGGCAGGGGTTATAACGTAGTGGCATAGATGCAGTCTCCTACCTTGATGGCTTTGTCCAGAAGCTCTAGGTCTGGTGTGGGTAGGAACTCCCCTTTGCATCCTTTTTCCTGGCCAGGATCCCCTCCGCTATGTCTGTCGTCCTCGTAGAGAGCTTCTCTATAAGGGAACACCAGAGACAGAGGGTCCAGCAGGTCAAGATCCACAAACAGGAGGTACCCCATCTGACATGCCCAGATAGCTGCACATTCCCACATTGTGGTGCACTGCTTCTTCTTCACTTTGTCCATGCAGGTGGTGCAATGTCGGCAGCACCGACTCATGCTGATTTCTTCTGAGGCCCAATTGATCTCTGGGTTGTGCTCCCAAAGCCAGGTAAATTCCAGGATCATCTCCTGTTTGCCAATGCTTGTAACTGCAAAGGTAGTGCGCTCTGTGTAGGACTTGTAGCGCAGGATGAGGTTCATCATGGACTTGATGGATCCCGCTTTGTTATGAGTGCCATCAACATTGTACACTGGGATGGAAGACAGGAGGGGCCAAGTTGTGAGCTGGTGCCACTCCACATAGCTAGCCTTCACAAAGAGTCTGGTCACTCCAGAGTCCAGGAGGGCAACTATGCTTTGGGTCTGCTACATGTCGGTGGTTTCAATCTCCATATTCATCTGGAGCAAGTTTGGCAATGAGGTAGATGCTATGATATAACAGGAGAGGAGACAGTGCTCCCAGGCAGGAGTGCATGCCTGAGGAGCTGGGGAGGAGTTGAGGAGGGCTTAGAAGAGCCATTGGGTATGTCAGGAGTGCTTATGGTTGAGGGGACCGAGTTGTCAACAGAAGTTGTATTGATTTCTTCTATCAACAGACATGCAAACCGGTTAGCACTAGGTGACAGGGGCGTACTTTTCACCTGTCATGTCCCTAAAAACTCTCC
This sequence comes from Termitomyces sp. MG148, assembly GCA_003313785.1. Classification (NCBI taxonomy): domain Eukaryota; kingdom Fungi; phylum Basidiomycota; class Agaricomycetes; order Agaricales; family Lyophyllaceae; genus Termitomyces; species Termitomyces sp. MG148. The sequence continues at coordinate 6,918 of QLOM01003317.1, read as the reverse complement.
TGCAACTCCTGTGACTCTCCAGCAATGAGAGGAGTCTTGTGCATGCTCTCCAAGGCAAGGGCATCCAGAGAAGAGATCCTGGCTGTAAGGGGACATTCTATCATAGAAAGCTAGACAGATGCATCAACCACTCAAGCCTACCACCATGTGGGGCAAGTGTCAAGCAAGCACAGTGACAAGCAACTGGCAGGCAAGAAGGCAGGCCACCAACAAGGGGTGGAGCAGGAGGGCGAGAGCAGAAGGCAAGGTCATCACTGAGGAGCTTACAGTAATGCTAATGTGTAGACTCAGAAGCAATGCTATTGCTAGGACTGGGGATGTTCCATCCACCAGTCCTACTTATATACTCTATTGGATACACTATGACTACGGTGTATTGACTAATAGGGCTGGTATGTACTAAGCACTAATGAGTAAGCAACAGTCAGCATGAGTAAGCCAGCCAATGGCATAAAGGTCTGCTAGCAAGTAGAGTGGATCTGAAGACCAGCTGACCTGCCAGGTGTCAATGCCAAGACAGGAATGGAGCAGGATAGGGCCGGAGCGGTCCGGATAGTGGCTAGATGTGGGTGCCAACGTCAACACAGACTAAGCAAGGCTAGAGTAGACAGTCCAAGGACCTGTCCTCTAACACCAGCCATGTTGTGGGCCGCCAGGAGTTGCAGGAGCAGCTCTTCCTGCTCCTCCAGAGACAGATATCAGACCTTCAGGCCCCAGAAACAGTGGCAGGCAAAGTGGCCCTGTGCGCTCCAGCGTTGGTACAAGAACGGAAGAGGCGCACATTGCTAGAAAGTGTCCATGTCCATTGGAGTGCTTGGGGGCAGTATTGGGAGTGCCGGAGGCGCTGCTGACAGCATTGCTGGGGGCAAAGTGATTGGTCAACGGGGGAGCATGACAAGGAGGTGCAAGAACAAAGTGGGGGTTGCAGCCTTGTGGAGGTCCTGTTTGAGCTCCATGAGTTGCCACTGCTCTTGAGCTATCTGGTACCACAATAGGACCCAATCGTCTGCCAGACATCCTTCTGCAAGGTTGTTGATGCGCTTCATCAGTGTAGCAGAGTGGTGCTTTGAGCGCCTCATTTTTATTATTATTTTTATTATTAACATTAATATTATTTATATACAAATACATACAGTACAGCTGATCTAATCAGCTTATTTTCTGTTTAGAACTACATTGTCAATAGACCAAGACTAGTCTGATTCAGTAGAGTCTGAACACTAAGCTATAAAAACCATAACTTCTGTTACATTTTTTTGAATCTTTCAGCTAGGATCTATTGCCTAGCTGCCAATATCAGACAGTCAGAATAACTAACTAAACTCAATCAGCTTCTTGAGCTTTGTGCACAGCTACACCATGCAAATTTTAGATAGGAGATACCTGATGAGCAACTCTATTCCTATGACCACCACAGGTGGTGGGTGAACGGCCCAGGAGTCATTGGATGGCCCAACAAATGACCATGAGGAAGGGCTGAAAGGGCAGGCCGCAGATCAGGCTGTGCCCTAGGATCAGGGTTGGAGAGCCAACTCTATGGGGCAGTCAGTGGCATTGGAACCATGACAGGTGGGTAAGTGAGACATCACACAAGAGGATGCCAGGAGGATTAACATCTCCGACGGTGCAAGTGCAGGGAGGATTGCAGCAATCTAGCCACTTAGCATTCTGGAGACCTCAAGAGGATGCTATTAAGAAGGCCAGCACAGCGGGCGCTTTGACAGATGCCAACGAGACCACGTGTGTGGAGCCATACATCCCAGGGTACCAGGGAGGGAGCATGGGCAGATCAGCTGAATGCACATTCTGCACATGGGTATTGGAAGCCCATATTGAGGAGTTGCCCAAGAATCTCAATGCTGACAAGGACTGAGAAGTGATAATGGAGGATATTTTTTTGTTGCAACAACAAGATGCAGGGTTCAAGAACCTTGATGACCAAGGCAGTGGAGAATCTGATTCTTCCACTAACAATGAGGCGGCACAGAAGGAACAGCGGTTAAAGACCACATACACGATGATGCTTGGCATGCCATAACTAAGATGTAGGCGTGGAGCTGGTGGATGCCCTGACCCAGGTGCAAGCCATGCCCTAGTCGGAACAGGTGAGTACATTCTGCACTCCATTTGTGCAGGGGCTACAGGAGGCCCCACCTCATTTGGCTAGCCAAAACGGACCAACAGACCATGCAGGTCTGGGAAGCGTAGCAGAACTTTCCTGCAAGCAGGAGAGTGAGGTGACACCAATGCCTTGGGTGCCCATGGCAGAGATGCTGAGTGACCATGTGTCTTATCAGCACATGAGGAACAGTGACCTCAAGCAAAGGGGAGCATCCATAATCAATGACCAGAGTATCATATTTGACAGTACAAAGCCCGTTGATGAAATGCATTGACAATTTATGACCAACTCTCAGGAGAATTATACTTCTCCAGATCTTGCTACGCACCGTGATCAGACTCATGGAGATGTACCCAATCAGGCTAGTGCCAGGAGGCACTATGAGCAACGTCATAGCAACCACCCTGATCTAATGACTTAAGGCAGTGGAAACAACACCCCGTTGGATTGGGAAGCTCTGCAATTGGCCATGGTACCTAGAGGGAAATCTCTCTCTCATGCTGCAGATCTCGCAACACGTGCACCAGGACAGTGGGAGGCTATGCAAATGCATTGCAAAGCAATGCATGACTGTCTCCATTGAGTTGTTGATGATGCCCTTGGAGTGAATCTACGCTTACCTGATGGTGTAAAGCTACAAAAGGTGGATAGTTGCCATATTTGGGTATACTCCAGAGCATCCATGTTCAGCAAACTGGAGGACTGGGCAATGGACGTGTATTACCACTTGGCAATGTGCCTCTATGGTAGAGACTGTATGGATTGTGAACAAATCTTTGTTCCACCAGAGTTCTTGGCTGGTGAAGGCAAAAGCTGGTTTAGACATGCAGTCTTGCATGTAAACCATGCCCAGTATAACTGGACATTCAAGGGGGTACTAACTGGGCTCTACAATTGGTTTGTACACCCCTCAATGTTGCAGGATGCCTGACAAGACTTCCAGGCAGCGCAATATACCAAGAAGCTTGGTGTACAAGGGTTCTATGACATCCTTAACAACCATGCTCAAAATATGGCCATATACCTGGATGGATACACCATGCTTGAGACCTTCCTTGATGGAATACCTGCAGATATGCACTGCTACTTGATTAGGGAAGACAGATTATCCCCTGAGGTAAATGATGTAGAGGAGTTTGTGGCGTACATCATCCAGTATGAGCAGTCCCTCAAGACTGCAAACCACTACAAGCAGCATAGTAGCCACCGAGGGGCAAATTGCTGCCTCACACCAGGAAGCACTTTACCATACATGCAGCATATTAGCATGTTCTTGGCCAAGAAGTCCAACTTGAACAAGGATCAGCATCCACAGTTTGTGGTGCGCCACCTGCAAGTGGAGAGCGAGGGCGCAGTCGCCCTCAACCAGATCAAGTACCTGAAAGCAATCATTGGACACACCTCTGGCTTTACAGTTGGGCACTGTAGGAAGTCGAGCAATGGTACAATATGGTACCACCATTACTATCCAAACTCCTAGCTCTCAGGGCCAGGAATATGTGGACGTAGCAAACTTTGACCACTATGACATGATACTGAGAATGCCATTCATGCAGCGTAACAAAGTTCTGCTTGACTTTGAGCATTGCCAAGTCCTTGTAAATAGGATTGCACTCTCAGTAGAAAGAGCAGCAGCAGATGACACCAATGGCCGCATACAGAGACACCGCACCATGAAGAAGCATAAGGATGCTCTGTGACTTAGCCGTTGGAGGAGCCTGACAGTGAAGGAGGTGGAGGAGATAGGCCTGGGCTTACCTTTGGACCACCAGGCAGTGTTGATGAGTGAGGAGTATCAAGCCTCTGAGAAAATGCTGGGGCCGGTCAGAGCCCAGGCCCATCAATTTTGACAAGGTAAAAATAACCAAAGCACTTTGCCTTCAGCTACAAAACAAGGCACTTCACCTTCAGATACCAGAGGACGTACTCCAGTAGAACTGGAGAGTTTGTCTGTAGGAGCTTGTCCTCCTACCACCTTGCGAGTCAAGATTGAGGACTTGACAAACAGTGAAGAGGTGGTAGCCTTGGACATATTGGACACAAGATTGTTATGGGATCAACTGGTCTTGTTGCCTGAGTATGATTTGGCCTTTGACCCACATATGCTCTGGAAGTGGAATGAAGTGGTGGCAACCACTATTGCACAAAATGTGCATTGAACACATTAAAAGGATAGTGGATTCCAACATATGCACTCAGCAGAGGTATTGTGCACATACACAGTACAGCGAGAGGGCAAAACTCTCATGGCTCACCAGGCTGACCGAAAGTGCCTGCTATATTAGCTGCATGTTCTGGATGATAGTGTAGAATGAGTTATTCCCATTTGCAACCAGTTTAAGGCACTGAAGCGCCCCTCTAGTGATACCATAGAGGTATTGCTGCCCATGTGTGACAAAGGCAAGTGGAAGGCTGACAGCCTTCATGAAGAGGATATTCCATGCCTCTGGCAGCAGTGGCAGGAAGAGTTTGCGGATATGGTGAATGGTACAAAGGAGGAGCTTCCTCCATGGTGAGAGGTCAACCATGAGATTAATCTCATAGATGAACACAAACAGTACAAGTACCACTTGCCATGCTGTCCATGTGCATTACAAGAGCAGCTGCGGGACAAGACTAACCATTATTTGAACACGCAGTAGTGGACCTCTTGCACTACAGTGCAGGCTGCACCACTGCTATGCATCCCAAAGAAGGATGGATCCCTTCGAACAGCCTTAGATGCACGTCAGCACAATGACAATACAATCAAGGATGTTACTCCTTTACCAGACCAGGAAGTCATCCAGAAAAATGTAGTCCAAGCGAAATATTGCTCAAAGATTGATTTGACAGATGCATATGAGCAAGTGCATATCCGCACTGAGGACGTACCAAAGACAGCCTTTGTGTCAATTATGAGTACGTTCACAAGCAATATTATGCAGATTGGGGATTGTAATGCCCCAGCAACATTCCAGAGGTTGATGACCTCTATATTCCACAACGTCATTGGACGCTTTATGCATGTCTACTTAGATGATATATTCATCTTCTCAGACACAATTGAGGAGCACAAACAGCACCTCAGAGTCATGTTCAAACAACTACAGAAATTCAAGTTATACTTGAAATGGAAGAAATGCGAACTCTATGCAGAAAGCATAGACTGTCTAAGACATGTCATAGATGAAAAAGGCATTCACCCCAATCAGGATAAGCTTGATTGTATTTGAGAGTGGCACATGCCATGTAAATACAACAATATCCAGAGGTTTGTAGGCCTTGTTAACTATATATTGAGTTTTTTGCCTGATGTTACAGCCTACACAGGGTCTCTGATGTGTATGACCCAGAACAGCTCTCTGTTCAGCTGGAGACCAATTCACCAGCAGTGCTTTGAGATGGTGAAGAGGATTTGTTCCAAGACACCAATGATCTGGCCCATTGACCCTTGGCATAATGGGCTGATCTGGCTCATCTGTAATGCATCTAAGATGGGGGTTGGGGTTATGTACGGCCAGAGAAGGCAAACATGCTGGCCCACTGGATTCATGTCAAAGAAGTTTACAACAGCCCAGCAGAATTACGCTGTCCATGAGCTAGAGACTCTTGTAATACTTGAGGCATTACTCAAGTGGAAAGACAAACTGATGGGATATTCCATCCATATCATCACTGACCACAAAGCACTTGGGTTCTTTAAAACTCAGGTGATCTTGTTGCTATGACAGCAGTGGTGGATTGACTACATGTTGAGGTACCGGTTTGACATCACACATGTCAAAGGCGAGCTAAACAAAGTCACAGACTGTCTGTCATGCTACTTTGAGAGCAACCACGTGGATGAAGTGCATGAACTTCATGAGTATGTGCAGGCAGATTGCTATATAGACCCTGATTGAGGGCTATGCGAGACAAGGAGCATAGACACAGTAGTTGTCTCTGCAAATGGCGCAAGGATTGAAACCTCAAGATGGAGCTGCTTAAGCAGCCTGCGTGCCCCGCTGATCTAGAACCCGGTTGTTTGGAGCCGGATATGATCCTGACTCAGGCACTGGAGGCTGGGGTCCCCAACATGGAGCCCGCCACCATAGGATCTGATGAGTTCCATCAGAAAGTAGTGAAAGGATATACCAGAGACCCCATGCCCCAGGTTCAAGCATGCGCATCAAGGCTTGGTAGTGACAAGCAATTGTCAGGAAGTACAGGTAGCCTGTGTTCCACAGGACTGCAAGTTGATAACTTGTGTACTGGACCAGGTCCATGTGGTAGTTGGTCATTTTGGGGTAACCCAAACATTGGGATATGTACAGTGGTGGTACTGGTGGCCATGTATGGGCCAAGATGTTGCTAAATTTTGCGCAACATGTGAGGCATGCCAGAGGGCAAAGTTGCCCAACAAGCCACCCACTGGTAAATTGCACCAGCTGCCAGTCCCTGTTAAACCCTGGGATTTGATTGTGATGGACTTTGTTGGTTTCTTCCCCGAATCCAAAGAATTTGACTACTTATGGGTCATTATATGCCGGATGACCAGCATGGTGCACTTAGTACCAGTGCACACTACAATGACAGCAAAAGAACTGTTGTGGGTATACTTCCACAAGATTGTGCAGCTACATGGACTACCAAGCACTTATTGTTAGTGACAGAGACTCAAAGTTCATGTCCCAGTAGTGGAGAGACCTCCACAAATTAATAGGAGCAAAGCTCCTGATGTCCATATCCTTCCATCTACAGACTGATGGTCAGACCAAGCAAGCTAATTGCAGTATTGGTCAGATACTGAGGGTGGTGGTACGCCTTGACCAGCA